>JBBPBX010015749.1:0-19334 GCA_038048925.1 Garcialebias charrua
TTTTAAATAAAAATAGCACAAATCCGCTTATGAATTATAAAAGTTAGTCAAACCACAAAAACGCTGACAAAAAGTTTAGGTCCACTGTAAGCGGATTAGCGCTTTAGCGCTACCTAGCGTTCATTTGCCCACCACTGGAAGCTTGGGTAGGGGAATGAAATGAGCAGCCTTCGAAAAACGGTAGATGACGGTGAAGATGGCGGTATTACCTTCAGAAGGGGGTAGACCCGTGACGAAGTCTACAGCAATATGAGACCAAGGACGGCCGGGCGTGGGCAAGGGTTGGAGGAGTCCGGCAGGAGGCTGATTACCAATCTTGTTCCTAGCACAGGTCGGACAGGCTGAAACATAGGACTTGACATCTTGGGTGAGTGTGGGCCACCAGAAATGAGTCTTAACCAAAGAGAGCATACGGGAGGTGCCAGGATGACAGGACAGTTTGTGTGAATGAAGCCAGTCCAATACCTTACCCCTCATGTTGGAGGGAACGAAAAGTCTGCCGGGGGGACCTGTGCCAGGGTCAGGTTCAGCCTTTTGAGCGTCCATTACTTCCTTCTCGATGGGCCAGGTGAGAACTCCCACGACAGAGACGGGTGGAATAATGGTTTCCTCAATGTCCGGAGAATCTGGGGAAGAGAACTGACGGGAGAGAGCATCTGGTTTAACATTCTTTGAGCCAGGTCTGAAAGTCAGAACAAAGTTAAACCGGTTAAAGAAAAGGGACCATCGTGCCTGTCTGGGGGTCAATCTCTTTGCCTCTCTCAGGTACGTAAGGTTCTTGTGGTCTGTCCATATTAAAAAAGGGGTAGGAGTGCCCTCCAACCAATGGCGCCACTCTTCTAATGCCAGTTTCACTGCCAATAACTCGCGGTTGCCAACATCATAGTTTCTCTCAGCCTGTGACAATCGTCGTGAGAAAAAGGCACAAGGGTGGACCTTGTTATCTTTGGGAGAACGTTGTGACAAAACGGCACCTACCCCAGAGTCTGAGGCATCTACCTCCAGGATGAATTGATGGCTTGGGTCAGGATGGCATAGAACTGGCGTAGAAGAAAATAGTTTCTTAAGTCTGTTGAAGGCGGCTTCTGCCTCGGGAGTCCACTTGAAGGCCAGGTTTATGGAGGTGAGTTGAGAGAGAGGTGCGGCAATGCGGCTATAGTCCTTTATGAATCGTCTATAAAAGTTCGCAAAACCAAGGAAACGCTGAAGCTGTTTCCTGTTCTCCGGGACTGGCCATTCCTCCACTGCTCTGGTCTTTTCGGGGTCAGTACGATAACACCCACTCTCAAAAATGAACCCCAAGAATGACACTGACTTCACATGAAACTCACATTTCTCTCCTTTAACAAATAACTGGTTCTCGTAAAGTCTCTGAAGGACTCTACGTACATGGTTACAGTGCTCTGCCTCGTCTCTAGAATAAACAAGAATATCATCCAAGTAAACAAAAACAAAGTCCCCTATAAAGTCACGCAGAACATCATTGATCAAGGCCTGGAACACAGCAGGTGCATTGGACAAACCAAAAGGCATTACCAAATACTCAAAATGTCCGAGTGGTGTCTTGAAAGCGGTTTTCCACTCGTCCCCCTCTTTAATTCGCACCAAGTGGTAGGCGTTTCTGAGATCCAATTTAGAAAAGATGGTAGCTGACGGGAGTTGTTCATATATGGAATCAATCAGAGGTAGTGGATATTTATTCTTTATTGTGATGTTGTTAAGACCCCTATAATCAATACATGGACGTAAAGTCCCATCCTTCTTTCCCACAAAGAAAAACCCAGCACCTACAGGTGACGTAGAAGGACGTATTATGCCTGATTCAAGTGATTCCTCAATGTACTTCTTCATAGACTCCCTTTCAGGTCTCGACAGGTTATACAAACGACTAGCCGGTAATGTGGCACCAGGTAGGAGGTCGACTGTACAATCATAGGGACGGTGGGGAGGTAGAGACAAAGCATGTTGTTTACTAAAAACGGGAGCCAAATCATGGTAAACAGATGGGATCTCAGAGACGTCTACTTCCTCGTGTGGCACAACTTCCACAGGTTGACATGTGACAGCAGAACGTAGGCACTGTGCTAGACATTTGTCACTCCACTTTTCAATTCTCCCCAACTCCCAGTTAATAGTCGGATTGTGCTTCTTTAACCAAGGGTATCCAAGAATAAGTTGGGGAGTGGAAGCCTTAAACACATAAAAATCAATAGACTCGTGATGATTACCTGAAGTTATTAGACGAAGGTCAGAAGTCTTTAGAGTAATCTGGTCTAAAGTTTCACCAGTAACCCCAGCTATACAGATGGGAGGAATCTCCCGAGTGGGCAGAGACAACCCTTGAACCAAGTCCAAACTAATCAAATTTTGTTCTGCGCCAGAATCCAACAAAGCTGGAACAGGATGATGATTGTGGTGGATTTGGATAAGTGTGGGTAATAACAGTCTGCAGGCGGAGGAGAGAGCAGAAGTACCCACCAATATCTCTCTCTTTATTGGCGGGCGTTCTCGTTTCCCCCCAGGAGGGGGCAATCTCTCCGGTAGTGCCCGGTCTTTCCACAGTACATGCAGGCATTAATGTCACTGCGTCTTTGTCTCTCCTCAGGAGACAGACGAAATTTATTTATTTGCATGGGCTCAGGTTCAGAAAATGAACGAAAACGTTCTGTGGGAACGACGTGACGAGGAAATGACACGGGATCTCTGTCTCCCTGGGATTTGTAGTTCGAAAACGAGTTCTTGTGGGTGCGGGGCTCACCTGATGACGTATCGAATCCGGAAGTGGAACGATGACGGGAGTTGTAGTCCTTCTCTCTCCTCCGCTCCCGGAAGCGCTCGTCAATAGCACCCGCTAGGTCGATTAGCTCGTCAAAACTCTCAGGTTCATCTCTAGCGGCGATCTGGTCCTTGATGAAATCGGAGAGGGAACTTAAAAAAGTACCTTTAAGTGCTAGGTCGTTCCATCCGGTCTGGGCAGCGAGGATACGGAACTCCAGAGCATGATCTGCGACAGGCCGACCTCCCTGACGAAGTCCAAGGAGCCGCTTTACGGCGTTGGGTTGTTGTAGTGGTCGGTCGAAGATTCGGCTGAATTCCTTTAACAAGGTATCAAAGGTGATATAGTCAATGTTGTGAAACTGTAAGTAGGAATTTGCCCAACTTAGTGCATCACCCTTCAGTTGACTGATGAAATACGTGATTTTAGCGGCTTCTGTTGTGTAAAGTTGAGGGGCCGCTCTGAACGCTAGTTTACACTGCAGGAGGAATCCTCCACATGAATGAGGGTCTCCAGAAAATAGTTCAGACGGTTTAGTAATTAGCTGCTGATTTGAGGCACCGGTCTCGGGCGTCGTGTTAGGAGTGTCTCTAACAGAGGAAGCAGCAGGAGTTGAGGGTGTGAGGCTTTGGGTTAAAGTATAAACCATACCTCCAAGTTCCTTCATGGTTTCCTGAGCGGCGTCTTGTTGAGCCAAGACCCGTTGGAGTGTCTCCTCGACCATGGTCATACGATCCATCTGGAAATAGGACAGAGTTTGCTCGTTTCTGGTCTCGTTCTGGGTCGGTTATGGCTGGAGCATTCTGTAAGGACCGACTGAACCCAGAGTGGTACGAGACCAGAACAGAGGCACAACTCAGAGTAACAATTATAACAGTGTTTATTATGTACAGGTGAAATGGAACACTTGGGGTCTTGGGAGTGCCTGGAAGAGAGAACAGGGTCAGGGTCCTTCTGGTGGGATAGGTGGATCAAAAACTGATGTTCTGTTTGTTATCTTACAGGGGGATGTTGGGTCGAGGTTCTGAAAGGACTCAGGACTCCAGAGTGGTTTGGCAGGCGAGTGGCAACAAGGCAGGAACTGGCAGAACGGGAATCAGGATCCAAGGATTCACAAAACTGTGGACACAAGATCAAAAGGTAAGAACTCTTATCAGATTGATGTTCACTGGCTGAAGTCATAAATACCGATTGAGGTACAATGCTCCAGCATTGGATCTCACTGGACTGCAGCCTTAAGTAAGATGGATTACCGTCAGCTGGTGTCAATTGGCGGCCATCTTGGAAAGGGCTGCAGACAATGGGATTCCGACATTGGGAGCCCCAAGCAACAGCATCATTTGCCTACATGGTAGATCCGTGTCTGTTCTCCCCTCTGCTCCCCCTCCAACCCTCCCTCCTTTTTGCTCTTTACGGTGAGGGAGGGGAAAAAGGCAAAACAAGCAGCTACGGAGCTAGCATAAGAGCCCCTAAATAAGTTTATTCGTTTTTACTGATAGATAATTAGTTATTAGCGGTACTACATTTTAAATAAAAATAGCACAAATCCGTTTATGAATTATAAAAGTTAGTCACTCCGCTGTTAAGCTGACAAAAACGTTAGGTCCGTTGTAAGCGGATTAGCGCATTAGCGGTCCCTGGCGTTCATATGCCCACCTTTGATGGAGCGTTTAGGCATTGTGCAACGTTCCAACAATTTGTGGGTCTCCCCCTTGCACATGGTGCCCAAGTCAGACGGCCAATGGCGTCCTTGTGGGGATTTCTACCGCCTTAATAATAATAATAATGAATTCAATTTATAACGTACTTTTCATTAGTGAAAATCTCAAAGTGCTGCACACATTGAATGCTACACACATTCATACACCGGTAGCGGCAGACTACCATGCAAGGTGCTTTCCAGTCCTACCGGGAGCAACTCGGGGTTAAGTGTCTTGCCCAAGGACACAACGACACATGGTGTGGGGAACCGGGATTCGAACCACCAACCTTCCGATTGGGGGACGACTACCATTACCACTACACCACGGTCGCCTTAATAACATCAGGGAAAACGACCGTTACCCCATCCCCCACATCCAGGATTTTTCAGTTCACCTGGCTGGGACGTCCATTTTTTCTAAAGTAGATTTAGTGCGGGGATACCACCAGGTTCCCGTGCATGTGGAGGATGTTCCTAAGACCGCTGTGATCACTCCTTTCTGCCTTTTCGAGTTTTTGCGCATGCCTTTTGGTCTTAAAGGTGTAACCCAAACGTTCCAGCGGTTGATGGATTCAGTCTTAAGGGGATTGTCCTTCGTGTTTGTGTACTTGGACGACATCCTTGTAGCTAGCAGCTCGGCTGAACAGCACATATCCCACCTCTGTGAGGTTTTTCAGCGCCTAGCAGCACATGGCCTGATTGTAAACACAGCAAAATGCCAGTATGGGTTGCCAGTTATTGATTTTTTGGGCCACCGCATTTCTGCCAGTGGTGCTGTTCCGTTGCCAAACAAAGTGCAGGCGGTGTCCAATTTTCCACAGCCCCAGTCTGTGAAAGCTCTACAGGAGTTTTTGGGGATGGTTAATTTCTATAACCGTTTCCTCCCCAGGGCAACACAACTGCTGCAACCGCTTTATGGAGCGCTAAAAAAGAAAAAGGCCAACGAAAGTGTTGACTGGACACCAGAACGCCTCCAGGCATTTGGTGATGCTAAAACTGCATTGGCCACTGCCGCCCTTTTGGTCCATCCATCCCCAGCGGCACAAATAGCTTTGACAACCGACGCATCTGATGTTGCGGTGGGGGCTGTGTTAGAACAGCAGGTTTCTGGGGTTTGGCAACCGCTTGCATTTTTCAGCCGTACGCTACGGGACAATGAGCTTAAATACAGCGTTTTTGACAGAGAGTTGCTGGCACTTTACCTGGCTACACGCCATTTCAGATTTTTCCTGGAGGGCCGCCAGTTCACTGCATATGTTGACCACAAACCCTTGGTGTTTGCAATGTCCAAAATTTCTGACCCCTGGTCTGCACGCCAGCAACGCCAGCAACGCCACCTCGCTGCGATTTCTGAATTTACTACAGACATTCAGCATGTGGCTGGCAAATCCAACGTGGTAGCCGACTGTCTCTCCCGTGTGCAGATCTCTCCCGTGTACGTTGGCATCGATTTTTCCGCTATGGCTGCGGACCAACGTAGCGATGCAGAAATACTCGAGCTCCAGTCTGGGCCCACAGGCCTCAAGTTGGAAGAACGGCAAGTGAATGACAGAGATCCTCTCCTACTCTGTGACATTTCTACTGGCATGCCCCGCCCTCTGGTTCCGGTTTCATGGCGCTGCCGCGTTTTTGACTCTTTACATTCCCTTTCTCATCCAGGTGTTAGAGCCTCTGTGAAACTGGTCAGTTCAAAGTTTGTTTGGCCCGGTCTGCGTAAAACAGTTAAGGAGTGGGCAGTAGCGTGTGTCCCATGCCAGCGTGCTAAGGTCAACAGGCACACCAAAGCACCTTTGGAACCTTTCTCCATTCCTGGTCGGCAGTTTGACCATGTGCACGTAGACCTGGCGGGTCCTCTGCCTCCATCGCAGGGTTTTACACATCTGCTGACTATGATCGACCGGACCACAAGGTGGCCTGAGGTGGTTCCTCTGGCATCCACAACATCTGCAGTTGTGGCCCGGGCATTTATGTCTACCTGGCTGGGTTGCACGTTTTGGCCCCCCTTCAGACATTACATCTGACAGGGGCCCTCAGTTTGTTTCGGAGCTTTGGTCTACCATGGCCAAGGGTTTGGGGATTAACATCCACAGAACCACCGCTTACAACCCCCAAGCTAATGGTTTGTGTGAACGGTTTCACAGGTCATTGAAAGCTGCACTTCGTGCTGCATTGACCGGTGACAACTGGATTGACCGTCTTCCGTGGGTCTTGCTGGGTTCACGTACCGCAACCAAAGATGACCTTGGCACTTCCCCAACTGAGCTGGTTTTCGGTCAGCCTGTGTGAGTTTCACTGTCCCCGGTGAGTTTTACCTGAGGTACCCTCACCACAGTTCGCTCCACCGTTGCAACATTTTTCATCACAGGAGGACGTTTTTCATGTCCCTGGCCCAATACACCATTGTTTACCGCAGTCATTTGTCCCTAAGAGCCTAGAGTCCTCTAAATTTGTTTTTGTCAGACATAATGCCCACAGGACACCACTACAGCCCTTGTATGATGGCCAATGTAGGGTTCTCCAACCAGGTCCAAAACACTTCCTTTTAGATTTAGGGGGTCGTAATGAGACAGTCTGTATTGATAGGCTTAAACCCGCTCATGTTCTGTCAGATGATCAGGTTGTTACGGCCCAGGCTCCTCGCAGGGGCAGACCTCCATCCACGTCGCTAACGGACTGCTGTCCTCCTTCCAGAGACTCTCGACAACCAACGGAGCCCGACTCTTCTGCAGGCCCTCCTCGTCGCCCTCCGCTTCATCAGGCTGGTTCTGCAGGGTCCAGGTTCAGCCGTTCTGGTCGTTTGCTCAAGCCTAAAGTTCTGGACTAGTAATGGACCTTACTGGGTGTTCAGGGGGGGCATGTGTGGCGGACCACTAGGGGACTCTACTCACACCCAGAGGACAGGATGTTTTATTTTGAAAAGGTTTATGTGTAAGGTGTGGTTTTGGCGCTTACCGCGCAGAGTGAGTTGGAGTTGAGTTAAGTGAAGTTCTGCATCCAGATTCTGTGTCGTCTTTTCTACTCCTCCACAATATAATATTTCACATGATTTTATTATAATGATTGAAAACATTTTACGTCCACACATGTTGTAATCAAGTAAAACAAACTTCATTAATTTTTTTCTTAAACATGAATGAAAAGAGTAAACATTAGACTGTAGCTGACTCTTGAGTTCAAGTACAATGAATGTGTGAAAACATCAGACATTATTCAAGTTAAAAGTAACTTTAATGAAAACAGTTCATGGTGAGTTTGGAAGACAACCTAAAGGTCAGAGGTCAGAGTCAGGGGAGCCCATCTTCATGCTACACTCTCTATTTGTAGCTCATCAGTATGCATTTTGATAAAGTCCAGTTTCACTTGTTTCTGATCTGTTTTCCAAATTTAAGTCTATTTTGTCTCCTGTGGTTCCACTTTGGCCCAAACAGTAACCGATGGTGCGATCTGACACTGACGCACTGTCATCTCAGAGTCCACCTCTGATCTTCTGGTTGTTCCAGGCTCCTTGGTTGGTACCATAATGCCTCTTATCAACAGGTCCTGTTGGCGCTCGTTCGGGCTCGTTCGTAACTAGTTAACAACTAGTTATGGAGTGTACCCACAGGGTCCTGTTCACGAGAAACCGGTCCTATTTTGGTGCCTGCCTCAACTAGGTACAAAGTACCAGTTCTCATGGGTCCAGTTATGACATCAGCACAGTGTGGTCACTGATTGGTCAGGGGGCGTAGTCCTAGGTCGGAGGGCGGAGATTCAGTCTTCTCCAGTAGGTGGCGGTATGCACCTGAACGTTGTTTGCAATCCGCCAAGAAGAAGAAGAAGAAGTCTTCCAGGAAATGCAAGCTGCCATGCTGCCAAAAATCGAGAACAACAAGTCGGAGGAGCACTTCTCTTCTGGAGTCTATAGTAGATGGTGAGTGTTTTATAACTTTAAACATATTTCCAGTGAGTCATGCAACTCTCTGAGCGTTTTTGGACTGAAAAACCACCGGAGACTTCAGCAACAGCCGAGAGGCTTTTCTGAAAAAAAAAAAAGATGGAGGGAGGACTCGGAGCGGCCCCTTTCTCTGAAGAAAAATACATAAACAATTATTTAGCTGTCAATTATAGCATAGGTGTGTCTCAGTCTAACGTTTTCTTACTAAAAACGTGATTTAATAATCTGCTGTAAAGATAGTTTGGCGCTTGGTGCTGTTGCACGCGCGTGCGGGACGACAACAACAAGGAAGAAGGCATGCGCTCGTTTATCTTAAATTTAACAACAAAAAAGCTCCTAAAGAATTGTTTCTTAGCTGTAAATTATAGCAGAGTTGCGTGTCAGTCTATCATTTGCTTAATAAATGCACTTTAATGGTCAAATTCACCGGGGTGGTGCAGCTGTTTTTGGTTTAGTCTAAATGGAAACGGTTATATCTGTCCAAAAATGGTTTATAAATATGGGAAAAATTCGATAAATATGTCACTTTGGCCTATAAGTCCCAGGGCATGTAAATTTTGTTAAAAACAGAGACTTACAGGCAGAAATATACAGTACAGCTGTTATTATTTTCCCCCCTCTATTTGAATTTTGCATGTGTTCAATGATGAATTATTTTAAACTATTCTGGTTTCAAGTTTCAAGTTTTTTGTTTGCCATTAGAGTTATGTTGTGTGTGTGAAAAGTTAAATAACTATTTGCCGTGGGTTAGATTTAAATAACAAGTAGGTCAGTGCTTTTTATTGAGGCAAGAAGCAACTTGATGTATCCAGCATACAAAAATAGTTATAAAACTACATTTACTACCAAACTTTAGGAAGAAAATTACAGTAATTTATCACTTTACTATTAGTTGCTCTGAACTGAAATACAATGGTTCCAGCTCAGTGTTGTAGTAGTATTAAAAACATTGTAATGGCATTAAATTTATATTAATAGCTATTAGAATTAATTCAAGAAATTCTGTATATACACTATCTTAACAAATGAGGCTCACACTGTTACGTCGTCATTACTTGGCATCAATGTTAACTGTACTTTGTTTCTGTTTTTGCACTCTTTTTTTGATGCAGACAGTGTCCATGAAGAAGAAGAAGGCTCTTCAGATTCTGTTTCTGACTCTCCAAGCCTTCCCACTTCAAACCCTTCCCCGACCACTGAATCTCCAAGTACAGCTTCAAGGAATTCTACATCCACTCCGCCGGTCAACACGCAGCAGAAAGGCCCCACCCAACACCCCTTACTAGGTATGAAGCAGCACCAAACGTGTCTAACATCACGTTGATAGTAATTTTGTGTTGTGTTTACTATTTTCTTGTAAAACAACGTACATGTAGTAAAACTACATTATCAATTATTCAATTGTGTTAATGCTAAAATGTATTATTCATTTATTACTTTAACTTTCATTCATCAAGTTTATAATTCATATTATTCAGTGTGTTTTTTTTTTGTTGTTTTATGATGGCCTTGTTCTTTTTCTAAATTCACACAAACTCTTGAAAAAGAATACATGTCATTTGTTTATACCCACTTGCTTACCACCATAAAGGTGCAAGATTGCTTTATGAAGAGAATCATATTCCTGATGTTACGATCTTTTTTCAAAATTAGCAGGAACTAAAACTTCAATAACGTATTTAAAAACTGTATCATTCTGTACTTCATTGTCTAACAGCCATTTTCTTGTTTGTTCTATCTAGGTCATAGAAAGCGCAAAGCGACAACTGTAGCTGAAAGCTTTATTACAGCTCAGACTGAACAGGAGGAGAAGAACCGGGCACAGCGAGAGGAACACTTCCGGTTAACCATCGAGGAAGCCCAAAAAGCACGTGAGGCCGCTGCTGCGGAGAGTCAACGTCAAGCTGACGCAGCGAGGGAGCAGGAGCAAGCCATTCTGAGGGAGGAAATGGCTTTAAGAAGAGAGGAAGCAGCACAACGAAGGCAGGAGGCTGACCAGAGGGCTGCTTTCAATCAAGCGCTCCTTGGGGTGCTGGAAACGGTTGCCCGTTCCATGGCAAACCGATAAGTTACGAGAGATGTATATTTCTAAACCTTAAAAAAGTTTTTTCTTGTTTTGTATGCCTTAATTTCTAATAAAAACACAATTGTAAGTTGTGCTTCCATCTTATCTTCAAAAGTGAAGCGCTTACAGCATTTTTGTTGTAAGTCAATAGTGTAGGATAAGCAAAGTAACTTTGTTTTTTTTTAACCTATAACGACACTGGTGAAGATTCTATGTTATCCTTTACATGTCAAATCCAAACCAAAATGGATTAAAAAAAAAAAAGACTTTCATTTGAAGTGAAGACATTTCGCTAATCATCTGAGGAGCAATGTCAATTTAATGAAAAATGGAGTGTGTGAATAAAGTTATAAAGCTGTGGCGTTCTGTAAGCTTGCAAAATGGAGATTGTTCGGCATGTGTCAATCTCCATAACCCAAGCTCACGGCAAAGCACAGCTTTATAACTTGAATCACACACACACACTATTTTTCATTAAATTGACAAAGGTCCTCAGATGATTAGTGACAGTTACAAATAAGGAGTAGCTTTTCTATTGTTTTGTTTTTTCTGTAATGAGTACTGGAAATTGTAGCCATAATACATTATTTCCATGTTTTGTAAATCAATCTACATAGCAGTACAGTTATAAAGGTGTAGGATTTGTGTAATCTGTTTATAATCATCCTCATTCAGGAGTTTCTCCATCATAGCATCTCAAACACCTGTGGCCTGATGTCCATCCTGTGGATCCAGCAGCTTCTGCAGCATGTTTACCCAAGGTCAAAAAATATCTCCGTGAGTTTGACTGGTAAAATGGAGCACAGCAGGATTTAAATTTAAAACACTATAGCCATGTTTTTCAAATCATGTAGTTTTTTAATGGATAGAGGATCAAATCGAAGTTAAAAAAGCCTAGCTTCCTCTTGCTAAACATCACTTCAATTGTTGAGATAATGTGCGATAGCTTAATTTAATAAGCTGCAAGGTTAAGCATAAACACTAAAAGGTTTTTCCAGAGTCCAATGTAATGTAGTTTATTAATAAGTAATGAACTATGCTATGCTATGGAAACTTCATTTAAACGTTCAAAAACTCTACTTTGCTCCAGACTGTTCAGTGTTTTGTGTGGATAAACGCAGCCTTTCCATGGTTCGGATTGCTGTTAAACGTCTGAACAGAAGTTCTCTTCGACGCCTGAAAATAACGTGTCTTCTGTGATTGAAAATCGCTTCCCTCCCAACTCTGCTCAGTTCTACGGAAGCGTATTGCTGACACCTGGAGAAAATTTTTTTGGGGGGCTTATGTAGTAATAATGTGATACGTATCAAGTAATAACGTGATACGTATCACGTTATTACTTGATACGTATCACGTTATTACTTGATACGTATCACGTTATTACTTGATACGTATCAAGTAATTACTTGATACGTATCACGTTATTACTTGATACGTATCACGTTATTACTTGATACGTATCAAGTAATTACTTGATACGTATCACGTTATTACTTGATACGTATCACGTTATTACTTGATACGTATCACGTTATTACTTGATACGTATCAAGTAATTACTTGATACGTATCACGTTATTACTTGATACGTATCACGTTATTACTTGATACGTAACACGTTATTACTTGATACGTATCACGTTATTACTTGATACGTATCACGTTATTACTTGATACGTAACACGTTATTACTTGATACGTAACACGTTATTACTTGATACGTAACACGTTATTACTTGATACGTATCACGTTATTACTTGATACGTAACACGTTATTACTTGATACGTAACACGTTATTACTTGATACGTAACACGTTATTACTTGATACGTAACACGTTATTACTTGATACGTATCACGTTATTACTTGATACGTAACACGTTATTACTTGATACGTATCACGTTATTACTTGATACGTATCACGTTATTACTTGATACGTATCACGTTATTACTTGATACGTATCACGTTATTACTTGATACGTATCAAGTAATTACTTGATACGTATCACGTTATTACTTGATACGTATCACGTTATTACTTGATACGTATCACGTTATTACTTGATACGTATCACGTTATTACTTGATACGTATCACGTTATTACTTGATACGTATCACGTTATTACTTGATACGTATCACGTTATTACTTGATACGTATCACGTTATTACTTGATACGTATCACGTTATTACTTGATAAGTATAGAGGTCCATCCACATGGTATCAGCACCATTACCCATAATGCAAGTTCGCCCATACGCTTGTTTTTGCCTGCATGCTAACAATGGCTAATTTGCAGAACTTGATCAAGTTTTACTTCATGCTTGGTCTAAAACATGGAGAGATACTGATGATGCTTCACACTGTGGATGACATCATCATTTGTATGCGCACTCTGAGAAGAATCCTGAGCAGAATGGGACTGTACAGAAGGAAAAACCAGTCGGACCCTCTACATGTGGCTGCGTTCCTCATTGACCAGCTGGAGAGCTCTGGTAATCATCACGGATATAAGTTTCACCACCTTAAATGTATTCAGAGTGGATACGTTGTGACTCAAAATACAGTGAGACACCTGCTGACATTTCTGGACCCCAGTGGTGTGGAGCAAAGGAGAAGGAGGCGGCTGAAGCGACGCGTGTATGTAAACCCTGGACCTAATTTCATGTGGCACGTTGACTCCTATGATAAACTGAAGCCGTATGGTATTTAATAATAATAATAATAATAATGAATTCCATTTATAATGCACTTTTCATTAATAAAAATCTCAAAGTGCTAATTTGTATTAACGGAGCCATCGATGGCTTTTCAAGACAAATGATATGGCTTCATGCTTTCTCAACAAGCAGTGATCCTAAAGTCATCGCAGGATATTTCATAACTGAAGTTGAAAAGAGGAAGGGGACACCTGCCCGAATCCGCGCTGATTTTGGCACAGAAAATGTCACGATGGCAGAAATGCAGAAGTTCTTAAGATGGAGTTCTGATCCTGATGCAAAATCTTTAAAATATGTAAATGGAAAAAATGCTGGCAAATTTCTTAGTTTCTTGTCTGATTTCAATTTCCTGATATAGTTTATATACTGTATATATATTTTTGTATTATTTATCTTTATCGGTTTTATTTACACTTTGTCATGAATCACCTTTTGTAACTGATTGTAAGAATTTGTTCTTTTTTGTTTTGTATTATTTGTTAAATAAAGTTAAAAAAATAAAATAAAAATCGCTTCTACCCTCAGGAATAATGTGGATAAGCAATACGGTTGTGTAATTGACCTATTTAGCATTATCATCACCATTTTGATGTGTCATCTATGTTCTATTTGAATGAAATATTGGCATTTCACATCTCCATATCATTGCATTAATTTTTTAATCACACTTTGTTTAATGTCTCATTTTATTTGGAATCCCGTTTATACACATATGTATATTTACAGTAGATGTATATTTATGTGTTTGTGTGTGTATATATATGTAAATATATATATGATATGTAAAATATAGTATTTTAATCTGCATTAGCACAACTTGTTACTCTTCTAAATTGGTAACTTTCTCATACAATATGTGCACCTGACATCCACTGAATATTAAGTATTAACAGAAATTTAAACTTCTACAGGAGCTGCTACAACTTTTTTACCTGTGGAACACTCACACCATCCGCCACCAAGGGTAATCATCGATGTGAATAATCACGATGTGGTTGCAGATCTGATCATGTTGCTGTGTTTGTGCTCAACTGCTCACAGGCCACATAAGGTGCAAAACTACAAGTCAAAAATAACAATGCACACAACAGGTTAAACATTTCTTAATTTTTTTTTAAATTTTAAACACTTCACACACACACATTTTAAAGTTTGCTTTGAACTTTATTTTCCTTCAAATTTTCAAAACGGAGACATAAAACATCATCCTATAGAAAACTAATGTACTCTTTGACACAACATGGCCATATAAAAAAGGAACAAAAAGATTTAGAAAACACAAATTAAGCTTATGCTTAACTGTCCATCTGTTAGGCACTTTTAGGATTTAGTGTAAACCTTACACACAATTTGAAGTTTGCATTGAACTTTTTTTTCTTCTTCAACAACAGAGCCAAAAAACATGACCGTCAAGTATAAACCTTTAAAAAAAAATACTGCACTCTAGAAACATGTCTATATAAAAAAAGTGTACAAAAAGTTTGTTCCAACAAAAATAAAGCTTACGGTATGTTTCACTTTCCATCAGTTAGGCACTTTCAGGATTTATGTATGGGCGAACTTGCATTATGGGTAATGGTGCTGATACCATGTGGATGGACATCTATACTTATCAAGTAATTATGTGATACGTATCAAGTAATAACGTGATACGTATCAAGTAATAACGTGATACGTATCAAGTAATAACGTGATAATATCAAGTAATAACGTGATACGTATCAAGTAATAACGTGATACGTATCAAGTAATTACTTGATACGTATCAAGTAATAACGTGATACGTATCAAGTAATAACGTGATACGTATCAAGTAATAACGTGATACGTATCAAGTAATAACGTGATACGTATCAAGTAATAACGTGATACGTATCAAGTAATAACGTGATACGTATCAAGTAATAACGTGATACGTATCAAGTAATAACGTGATACGTATCAAGTAATAACGTGATACGTATCAAGTAATTACTTGATACGTATCAAGTAATAACGTGATACGTATCAAGTAATAACGTGATACGTATCAAGTAATAACGTGATACGTATCAAGTAATAACGTGATACGTATCAAGTAATAACGTGATACGTATCAAGTAATAACGTGATACGTATCAAGTAATAACGTGTTACGTATCAAGTAATAACGTGTTACGTATCAAGTAATAACGTGATACGTATCAAGTAATAACGTGATACGTATCAAGTAATAACGTGTTACGTATCAAGTAATAACGTGATACGTATCAAGTAATAACGTGATACGTATCAAGTAATTACTTGATACGTATCAAGTAATAACGTGATACGTATCAAGTAATAACGTGATACGTATCAAGTAATAACGTGATACGTATCACGTTATTACTTGATACGTATCACATTATTACTACATAAGCCCCCCAAAAAAATTTTCTCCAGGTGTCAGCAATACGCTTCCGTACAGTTCTTCTACTCTTTGAAAAAGCAACAGGCAAAGCAGAACGTTGAAAAAAATCAACGATGTCATCCATTTTGTTGTGTGTTGTTTTCCCCAGCTCTTCTTCTTCTATTGTTAGTGGTGGTTCGTAAAGAGCTTAATGTATCACTAGCGCCACCAGCTGGTTAGAAGCGTTGATATTAATGATCCACCCACTGCAGGAGAACTACCCGCCCACTGCAGGAGAACTTCACGCCCACCAAAGGGGTCCTAATGCGCGCATGGATACAGAAATAAACCGGTCCCATAGGAACTGGCCCAAACTAGCCACAATGGGACCTTACAGGAACCAGACCTGTTGATAAGAGGCAGTAGTGTGTGTTACTGTTTCTATATATATATTTTTTTTTAAATCTCTTTGATGTTGTTGTAACACCTTGATAACAGTTTATCTGTTTTAACTGTGCTCTAGAAATAAAGATGACTTGACTTATCTGTCCCTTTAGGTTTAAGTCAGTTTTCTTCTTGTTGCTGCGTTCATGGAGCGTCTTCAGCCCTGTGGACATTTTTTTTAATAATCTGTGCGGCTGTGGTCACAGCAACATGAAACTGTTTGAAGATAGTCTTATAGTCTTTAACTTTAACAGTTTTATCATTTATATTTCTGAGCTCCTGAGACTACAGTATTCTGTCCTTAGCTTTCTTTAAAGTGGCCTTTTTTATTTTATTTGATTTTTTTTCCTGTCCAGGTCTGTAACTCAACCTGTGAAAAATCTAACTATATATTTTCCAACACTGTGAACTTAAATCCTAATTGATTTCTAGAGATGTTAGCTGGCAGACAAGCACATGTATCGCTTGGCTACTTTTATTCAGTTTTAGATAAGATGGATGATAACATTTTAACAGAACAAAGTTAAAAACAACTTTTATCTTTGCCTTTAAAAACAAATGATAAACACTGTGTGCAGCGCAGGTCTGTATACTGAGACAAGATAAAAAGATATTTTACAAAACTCTCCCTCTTGATTTTCAGCATTCTGAGAAAAAAAAACAAAAAAACATCCCAGTTAGTCTTTAATACAGCCAAAGTGTAATTTGCAACAAAAGACCTGCAGCTGGTTTTGAATTCAATATGTTTAAACTGTGACATTAAACCAAGGGTGCAAAAAAGAAGGTTTCAGTTTGTGGAGAGGCTTGATAAAGAAAAGGAAGGAAATGAAGCTTGATGCACATGCACACAAAAAGAAAGAAAATAAAGTCCGCTCATGAACTCATGAAGACCTCATTTTCCTTTAATTTACAAAAGGCTTTTTACTCTGGGAAGAGATAAATCAGTCCATGCAGTGTCTGTTCGCTCACATTTCAGTGCATGTGTCAAGAAAAGCTCTTTAGAGATTATTGCACAAAAAACGTCAGCTCCAAGCAGACAGAGATAACGTCACTCTCTTTACATCTAATTTCAACCTTTTAATCAAAACGAATCAGGCAAGGCAGAAGAAATAAATCGTTTCATGACCTCTGAACAGTTTTGAGTAATTATACATTATTTAAAAACATATGACAAAATGTAACCTTTTCAAAAGACGTTACTTTCCGTTCATCTAACGAAAACTAATTTCAGGCAGAAAATAAAACTTGATGGCTCATTTCTGAGGCGGCAGATCCTTTAGACAAGCAATCGTTTGCTTTGGGCCCTGCAGGCGGTGCACTCAGCTTATCAACATGATTCATCTTCCTGATAACTTGGTGAGTCTTTGGGCCCTGAGCTGTGTCTGAAGGCTGAGACCTTTTTTTTTGATAAAACAAAAGAGATGTTTTTTTCAAATAGGAAGGCGGTTCCAGCAGATCCTCCTCTGATTTTATCTTCAAATGGTGTACCTATTGAGTTTGTTGATTCCTATAAATATCTGGGTATCCTGATCGATTCACATCTCTCTTTTAAACTCCACGTGGAAAACCTAGTGAAGAAACTGAAAGTTAAACTGGGTTTCTTTTTCAGAAACAGATCATGTCTATCACTGAATGTTAGGAAACGCCTTGTATCTGTGACTTTCCTTCCCTCCATTGATTACGGTGACATTCTCTACATGAATGCTCCTACAAGCACCCTGCGGATGTTGGATGTTGTCTATCATGGTGCACTAAGATTCATAACTGGTTGTGATTATCGTACCCACCACTGCACCCTGTATTCACTGGTTAACTGGACATCATTAACCTCACGCAGACTCTTCCACTGGTACATTTTCATCTTCAAATCACTTCTTGGTCTGCTGCCCTCATACATCTCCTCCTACATGTCTTTGCGTGAGTGCAGCTACAGCGTGCGCTCTCAGGACATGATTACCTGCAGTGTTCCGTCAGTGAGGACTGAACTTGGAAAAAGGGCCTTCTCCTACTCCGCTCCTGCTTCATGGAATATCTTACAAAAAGATCTGAAGCTCTCGACCTTGACTTCTCTAAATGGTTTTCAGAATCTGTTGGAATCCTGGCAAAAACCAATGCAGATTTGTTCCTGTCTTTGATTTTATACATATACCTTATAATGTTTTGCTAGTTTTTTGATACTTTGTTAAAAGGAGGAATGTATATATGTATATATGTATATATATATGTATATATATATATATATATATATATATATATATATATATATATATATATATATATATATATATATGTATATATATATATATGTATATATATATATATATATATTCTCTCTCTTTTGTTTTCTATTGTTTATTGTTTGTTTGTTTATTGTTTAAGGAAATTCTACCATTGCTGTTCATTGTTCTTTAGTTTTAGCAGGTCGCTTTCGTAAATGAGCCCATGAGGTTCAAAAGATTTACCTGACTAAATAAAGGTTGAATGAAAAAAGACCCGCTGCTGCTGGAGCACAGCAGAGAGGGGGATAATTCTCATTTATTCTTATTGTTCAGGATATTTTTCTGCAGAGGTTTAGTGAATGAAATTGTGGACTAGTACAGAAAGACACGGTTTACTTTACTGTACGCTCATGGGTCCCTTTATTAAGAACACCTTGGGTTGGACTGCTTGTTACAACCGTTGGAAGAGGTGCAAGGGGTAACACAAAAATTGTACAAGAACAGGAGGGGAAGCCATGAACGTTAGGGTCTCCAAGGCCAAAACAACAAACAAAAGAATTCTGGCTAGAAAACAAAATCTTGCGAGGATGTGTGTGTGTGTGTGTGTGTGTGTGTGTGTGTGTGTGTGTATACGTGTGTATATGGTTGTGAGGACCAGCAGGTAAGGAAACTGTCATCGTAAGCTTTATTTGTGGCAACTGTATGAAGAATAGTTATTAATTAACTTTCTTAGGTCTTTCCCACATCGGGACCACTGCTGCTCTGCTTCCGGAGACTGCTCTTTTTCCTTCCGGCATCCACTCTGGTTCCTCGATAACTCAATTTGAGGAAGTTGTGCGCGAGTGGTTGAAATGTGGTCAGACTGTGGTGTCCCCCTTTCAGTGGCACGCAGGGCATGACGTCAGGACTGCCAGCTGCTTGTCGCTGCGGTGTGACGCGAGTGCCACGCCGGTGGAACGGTGAACTGTATAGAGCTTTGGAGCACACGTCACTGTGTGGGCGGGTGTCGGGGGCGTGTCGGGGCGTTCCCGTTTCGACCGCCATGTTTGTTGCCCTCAGAAAAAATAAAAGAAATTCAGGAGATTTCTTCCGTCACG
>JBBPBX010015749.1:19979-35679 GCA_038048925.1 Garcialebias charrua
TCTCCCTTAGAGATAGGGTGAGAAGCTCAGTCATCCGGGAGGGACTTGGAGTAGAGCCGCTGCTTCTCCACATCGAGAGGAGCCAGTTGAGGTGGCTCGGGCATCTGGTTAGGATGCCTCCTGGACGCCTCCCTGGGGAGGTGTTCCGGGCATGTCCCACCGGGAGGAGACCCAGAGGAAGAGCCAGGACGCGCTGGAGGGACTATGTTTCTCGGCTGGCCTGGGAACGCCTTGGGATTCCCCTGGAGGAGCTGCACCAAGTGGCTGGGGAGAGGGAAGTCTGGGCCTCCCTACTTAGGCTGCTACCCCCGCGACCCGACCCCGGATAAGCGGAAGAAGATGGATGGATGGATGGATGGATGGATGGATGGATGTTTTTGCTACTTTTCTATTGTTTATTGTTTAATGTATGTGTTTCATTGGCCTCGAGGCTCAATAAGATTTACCTGACTAAATAAAGGTTGAATGAAAAAAAATAAAAAAATAAAATTCAGTGTAACATTATTTTTGATCAAAGCTTGTAAGAACCCCCCCCACCTACAGAGCAATAAGTCTCTGGTGAAAGCAACTCTCTCTCTCTGTAGAAGCAAGTTGGAAATGCTGTTGGAATGTGTGGTTAATTTGTGGGGGATGTATGTAAATGAATGTTCTTTGTGTGAGGGGGATCCTTTGTTTGAGAAGATATGCTGGGAGAAGATTCTCAGGAGGGGATGTTTACCCACAAACAAAGATATCCACCCCCAGGCTGAAGACACCTAATGGAAGAATTGTCATTTTGACAAACTCATGGCAGTTCTAGTGTTTTTTTTTTCCCCTGGGTTTGCTAGTGTTAAATGCAACCGTCTACTTCTTCAGTATTGCCTTATGCCCTCCTATGTCCAGTCTCCCTGTAGCAGCGAGATTGATTTTGTGCCTAGAGATAGGAAGTGCCCATCTTTAGGGGAGGGATGGGTATAAGGTTGAATGAAGTAGTGGATGAGAGCCTGAGAGGTGGCTGCCCCAAGCATTTCTTTGGATTGGTCACTTAGAGGGAGAGAGTCTTTAGGAGCTCCCTCTTATATTGTCAAGAGTTTAGGGTAGGAATGAAGCAGCATGCATCTGCTGTGATGTTCAATGCTGGGACTGGGACTGTTAAAGACCAGTTGATGGAAGTGTTGGATAGCTTCTTAAATTTGTGGAGTTATGACATGATGGCTGCCACGTGTTCGACTGGGACTGTTAAAGACCAGTTTGTGGAAGTGTTGGATAGCTTCCGGTAATAACTTAATTTTGTGGAGTCATGACATGATGGTTGCCACATGTTCTGAGGGACACTGAGGTGCTACCGCTTTGGTTGGACCTGTGGATGCTTGGTCCTGGTAATAATTGAGGTTTGTGGAGTCATGAAATGGTGGCTGCCACGTGTTGGTTTCCCTTCAGTTTTTTTTTTAGATTTTAGCTCTGATCTTAGGAGCTGATGGGATCAGTTTTAATAGATTATCGTTGAGTCGACGATACAAAAGGTGGGGGTAGAATGTAGCAGTAGAGAAAGATGCCTGATTAGGCTGATGGGTTCCAGGTGCAAACGTCTAGTTGTTATGGTACGTCCACACCTAGGAGCGTTTCAACTTCCAAAAAGCTCGTCACGCACGCAAGTGGACGCACTGGACCCACAGTGGTGTCCAGACCAGAAAGCAAAACTGCGGCGGTGTGGCGGCGGGGTGTGTGGGAGGAGCTTACCGGTATACCGAGTCCTCACTGCACTCCGCCAGGCAAGGAGCTTTTTATTTCTGTCTCTGTGGAGCAGACTTGACTGGTCGTGAAGGACTTGTCGCGAACACACAGCTACAATGAGTTTCTCTTCCATAGTACACGACCTCGCGGGTCTTTTCTGTGTCCCACAAACAATACGTCACATAGTTGCGCAATACCCCCGCCCCCTCGTTTCCGCGTCACATAGGGACTCTCCCCCTCTCTTCTCCCCCCGACTCTCCCTGATCAACCAATCAGGGAGAGTTGAACGGCGTTTGAATGTTTGAACGGCGAAATCTTCAGCATGGTCAAGGCGTGCTTTGGAGGCTGACGCGGGTTCACGTGCACGGAAAAACGCTTTCTAGCACGCTCAACATGCACGTGACGTGACGCCCGACGCCAATACGCGCATGGAGGCGCGTCCCCCATTGACTTTGAATGTAAACTGGAGGCTCCTGCCGTTGAAACGCTGCTAGGTGTGGACGTACCATAAGAGTGGGCGTGGTATAAAAGCAGCTGCTCTGCGTGCAGGCAGACAGGTCGTCTTCACACGTTGCCGTGTGGCTGGTGTGCCGTGGGTTCTGACCATCATGGTGTCCCACGGGTTTTGGCCGTAAAGGCAACCAGTCACTGAGTGTGGTATGGACTGTTTGACTGCTGGACGGTAGGTGTTCTTTCTCTTGCTGTACTATAGCTGATTTTGGGTCAGAAATGATAAGTCTGTATGATTATTGCTCCCCGGGCGCTTTCTATGGCTGCCCATTGCACCACCTGGTGGTGGTTGGGTTAAATGCAGAGACGAATTTCGTCTTGTATGGGAAACATACACAGATGACAAAAATGTGACATTTATTTTATTTATTATTATTATTATAGGTAGAGCGCTGCGGTGCTGCGCTTCTTCGCTCCCTCAGGCTGCGAGGATGTGTGTGTGTGTGTGTGTGTACGTGTGTATATGGTTGTGAGGACCAGCAGGTAAGGAAACTGTCATCGTAAGCTTTATTTGTGGCAGCTGTATGAAGAATAGTTATTAATTAACTTTCTTAGGTCTTCCCCACATCGGGACCACTGCTGCTCTGTTTCCGGAGACTGCTCTTTTTCCTTCCGGCATCCACTCTGGTTCCTCGATGACTCAATTTGAGGAAGTTGTGCGCGAATGGTTGAAATGCGGTCAGACTGTGGTGTCCCCCTTTCAGTGGCGCGCAGGGCGTGACGTCAGGACTGCCAGCTGCTTGTCGCTGCGGTGTGACGTGAGTGCCACGCCGGTGGAATGGTGAACTGTATACTGTATATTTGTTGTAAACCTGTATTTATTGAAGTAATTGATTTATTGTATTTATTGAAGTAATTTAGTGTTTTGGGGTTTAAACGGTTTTTGGGTCTGTTTATTTATTTAGTTGGTATGAAATGAAATAATTACATAAAGAATGATGAACTTGATGTACATAAATAAATGTTTTAAGCTAATTGTTAATAAATTATATGTTATATTTGAACCGTTGTCCCGGATGCTTCAAAGTGTATAAAGCGAACCTGCGTGGCCTTTAAAGCAGTAAGGTATTATTCTCTGGGTGAAATTCCCAGGGTGGCGTTGTTGTTAAACTTAACTTGTTTATGCTCTCAGGGCATGAGTAGTGCCACATAAACAAAATGTTTCTTAAATTCAGTCACAGAAGTTAACTAAATCAACTCAGAGTTGCTACAAAATGATTTGCACAGAGTTCAGAGTCAACCACACTACACTGCTCAGAACCAAGTAGAAATGTCCAAGGAGAAAGGGGACATGGGTGTTGGATCACTGAAGCTTTTATGCAGTTACTGATGAGGAAGTGATTCCAGGTGTGCAGAATGATTAGACAGCAAGCCAGTAAACAAGCAAAGGAGGAGAAGGGTTGTCCTGAGAACCCCTAGAAATCAGTGGACGTAGCACTGCTGTTTGTAACCTTCAGAACTGCCTTAACTCGGTTCCTTATCGTCATTTGCATCACATGTGGTACATGTGGTGGAATGAAACTGTGTACACAGGCTCCCAGTTACATCCATTATGAAATGTAAAAGAAAAACAGTAATAAGATCTAAGATATGAACTAAGAAATATGCTAAACTAAGAATACACTAAGCACTATCAGTACAGAAACAATATGCCAAACAACAGCAGCACGAACATGAGTATGTGTGAGCAGATGAGCACGAATGAACACAGCAACATGAAATATTCAACAGCAACAATCAAACAATCAAGTGGCATTACAGTGATTTTTTTTTCACAGTGATCATTCTGGTTAGATATTCATGAGTCTAACAGCCTCAGGGTAGAAGCTGTTCCTCAGTCTAGTTGTTCTACACTTAATGCTCCTCAACTTTCTTCCTGAGGGGAGCAGGGCAAAAGTGTGTGTGCTGGGTGAGTGGGGTCCTTCATGATGCAGGTGGCTCTCTTCCTGCATCTGGAGGTGTAGATGTCTGTGATGGTGGGGAGACTGACTCCAACAGACTTCTGTGCAGCCTTCACCACTCTCTGTAAAGCTTTCCTCTCTGCAGCTGTGCAGCCTCCATGCCACACGTTGATGCTGGAGCACAGGATGCTCTCCACTGCACACCTGTAGAAGGAGGTGAGGACTGCACTTCTCAGACCAGCTCGTCTCAGCTGTCTGAGGAAGTAGAGTCTCTGATGAGCTTTCTTGATCAGGCTGGTGGTGTTGTTGCTCCAGTTGAGGTTGTTATTCAGGTGGTCACTCAGAGGTTACCAATAAAATTTAAGAGGCCAAATTTTTCTTAGCGAACTGTGCAACCTCTGACAAAGATTAAATAAATAAACACACAGGAAGATGGAAGACTTGGGCCTAATTTAAGTAATGTATTATGTCATGTAAACATTTCTGACTCCATCCATCCAACATTTTTCCCGCTTCTTTTCATGTTAAGGGGGTCACTGGTGCCTCTTTCCAACAGTCACTGTGTGAGGGACGGGGGGCACTAGACAGGTCCATCACACTCACATCTACAATTTAGAGTTACCATTCAGCCTAACATGCATATTTTTGGTCTGTGGGAGGAAACCGCAGAGAAAACTCACACATGCACTAAGAGAACATGCAAACTCCACCTAGAAAGACCCCCAGCCGGGATTTAATCCAGTGACATTCTCACTGAAAGACAACAGCTCTACCACCTGAGCCACCATGTCCCTTTTCTGACTTGTCCTTCAAAATTATTTGAATGGAAAACAGGTTCCCATAACAGAGATGTACAAAGTACATAAAAACGAGTCCATAAAACACAGTTTAGTAATCCTAGCACTTAAAATAACATTTACTCTTCTTCATCTACTTTGTACCTTTAAATCAAAGTCTTCATAGTGTTATGGTCTCAGAAATAATCCTTTGTCTTGTAATCCTTATATTTCCTTTGAGATGGACAAAATTTCTCACCTGACTGTCACAACAACAGGAAATCCCTTTGTATAATGTTTGGCAACATTGCAAAGCTTTATCATGAAGCTTTTTTTTATTTATTTTTTAAGGCTGGCAGCACGGTGGCACAACTGGTAGAGCTGCTGCCACTCAGCGAGCAGATCCCTGGTTCAAATCCCAGTCTGGGGGCCTTTCTGGGTGGAGTTTGCATGTTCTCTCCGTGTATGCGTGGGTTTTCTCTGGGTACTCCAGTTTCCTCCCACGGTCCAAAAACATGTTAGGCTGATTGGTGACTCTAAATTGTCTCTAGGTGTGAGTGAGAGTGAATGGTTGTTTGTCTCATTTGTCTCTATGTGTCCCTGTGATGGACTTCAGACCTGTCCAGGGTGTACCCCGACCTTCGTACAGTGATTGCTGGACATGGGCACCAGTGACCCCCGTGACCCAAAAAAAATGGAAGAAGTGGGTAAAAGTTAATGGATGGCTGGATGGATGGATGGAATTCTTAGCTCCAGAACAATATGATGCTCAAACCAGGACATTCGTAAACAAAACTAGTTTGTTTCCAGGTCGGGTGATAAATTGCTAAGCTTGAAGTTTTTGAGATTGAGTATTTGAAAATAAAAATAATGTGATATTTAAATCATTTCATTGTGACTCTTTTTTCCAGCATGCGGGTTCCATGTGTTATAGTCTGTAACCACAATATTTTTACATTATCTATTTGTTGTTAACAAAGTTTTTAAACCAAATGGTTGCTGCGTGTCCTCATTAATCTTCTCAATAATGAAGCAGCTTATTGTTATTTTGGCTTGTAAAGCCTTCAACTGGGTGGTCGCACAGACTGTAGTCATCACTGCATCACATCATCGAGCCACCAAGTCAGATAACCTTTTCACATACCAGCTGTTCCAGCTGTTATACCGCTCTTGGTTCGGATGTTGTCAGTCCATAGAATGGGCATTATCAACTGTTATCCCCATTCGTTGGGGAGAATAGGTAACCTACTACCTACTAGCATGTTTAACAGAATGTTCCCTTTCAGTTCGGTCTCTCGGTGCAACATACTTGCTATGGGAATTGCGCCCCCGCGTGATTACTTGAAGGAATACATTCACGCCTTTTACGGCAGGGGGCGTCACCCCGCGCCAGAGGTACCGCCCTTTAGGTACTTAGGCGACTGACGCCCCTCCATCTTCCTCTTTTTTGCCCTTCACCTTGCAAACACCTGAACTACCTCTCTTCGCGGGACTTCTCTGCTGCTCCATCGCTCAACTTGAGGTGAGCTCGCTCCCTGCACAGAGCGCACAGAGAATTTTTCCCTGCGTACTGCTGGACTGGCGAAAGCTAGCCCAGCACATTTCTATAACCTCGAGGTTTTCTTCTCTCCTCTCTCCTACAGGTTGCTTCGCTCGACGGAGTTATAACTGCGTCACAACCGCTACCTCGTCTAACACTAGCTTAGCGAGCTAGCCAGCGAAAGCGACACGACGGAGGAGACTCTCGAACAAAGAAGAAAAAGGATTCTGGAAGGTCTCGCTCGCCTTGTCTCGGACATGCCTCCGGAGAAAGGGAAGCGAAAGACTAAACTTCAAAGGAAAGCCAGCGGGACGGCGAGCCCAAACTCGCGCGTCTGTCCCAGCGGCTGTGGATTTTACCTGGCAGCGACGGACACCCACGAGGCCTGTCTAGTCTGCCTGGGTATATTTCATGCACGACAAGCTCTGGACGCGCCCGACTCTTGCCCACACTGCAGCCAGATGCTGGACGCGGTGGATGCTGGACGCGGTGATTACTGCAACTCCCTTCTCTACGGCCTCCCCAACAAATCTCTCCACAAGTTACAGATGGTCCAGAACTCAGCTGCCCGTGTCATCACTCAAACCTCCTACTATGATCACATCACTCCTGTCCTGCAGCAGCTCCACTGGCTCCCGGTTAAATCACGCATCATCTTCAAAATTCTACTTCTCACGTTCAAATCTATCCACAACCTTGCCCCTCCTTATCTATCTGACCTCCTACAAATCTCCATCCCATCACGCTCTCTCAGATCCTCCTCTTCGCTACATCTCCATGTACCCTCTGCCCGCCTCTCCACCATGGGGAGCAGGGCCTTCACCTGCTCTGCCCCTCACCTCTGGAACGCTCTACCGCCAGACCTTCGAAACACCACCTCCCTTTCTCTGTTCAAGACAGCCCTGAAAACACATCTCTTTAGACTAGCTTATCATTAACTTTACTAAATGTATTTTTATTATTTTGCATTTTATAATCTTTATGTATTTTATATTTCAATTTGTCACTGATAATGTTTGATCTGTATTACACTGTTGGTTTAAGTGTCCTTGGGTGTCCTGAAAGGCGCTTTTAAATAAAATGATTATTATTATTATTATTATTATTATTATTATGAGTCCTGGTGTGCTGCGAGCTGACGGGAGATTGAGGCCAATCGATGCTTGTTCTCCTCTGAATACACGTGGACGATAACGAAGCTGTGCGTGCACTTGACTTGAGGAACCTGGAGGTTGCAGCTCTCTCTCTTAAACGCAGAGTGCCGCAGGAGGCGCGCGTGAAGGAGCGCGTTCCTGTGAACTTCCAGCCGCATGTCTGCGCGGTGCTGGCTCGCCTGTCCGTGGACCCTCCGTGTTAAATGATTTTTAATTTTTAATCAGGCACCTGCAGCTCACCGAGGAGCGGCCAGGATGATGGCGCTGCACGGTCTGCACCTGACAGCGGACACTTTGCATGCAGGACCTGTGGGATTAAAGGCTGAGTGATGGACATGTTCACAGGTTCTGCCTCCTCTGAGAGTACATCCACTCCTCTGCAGCTTGGGCACCAACCAAAATGAGCCGTTTTGATTTATTTACGCCTCGTCATCAATAAGACTTGGTTCTGTCTGTGTCTGAGAGAGCACCCCCCCTCTCCCCCGAGGCATGGCTCGCCTGCTGGTTTGGATCAACTCCGTGGTCCTGTTGCTCTTTGGCAGCGACGTGTTTTTGGTTGGAGCAAGTAAGTATTTGTGCATGTGAGACTGCAGCTGCTGTTTTCATGCACATCAGAACATGCAGCTCATTGAAACACCTGCAGCAGCATTGGTCTTTCAACCATTCATTTAAAATAGACATGGATATTTTATTTAATAAATACCATAAAGCCATGAACATAAAAAAAAAAAAAAACGAGTGCATATTTTTTTTTCTTCATTCATTCAACCTTTATTTAGTCAGGTAAATCTTTTGAACCTCATGGGCTCATTTACGAAAGCGACCTGCTAAAACTAAAGAACAATGAACAGCAATGGTAGAATTTCCTTAAACAATAAACAAACAAACAATAAACAATAGAAAACAAAAGAGAAAAACAAAAAAATTTTTTTTTTTTTTTTTTTTTTTACAAAGTATCAAAAAACTAGCAAAACATTATAAGGTAGACGTATAAAATCAAAGACAGGAACAAATCTGCATTGGTTTTTGCCAGGATTCCAACAGATTCTGAAAACCATTTAGAGAAGTCAAGGTCGAGAGCTTCAGATCTTTTTGTAAGATATTCCATGAAGCAGGAGCGGAATAGGAGAAGGCCCTTATATTCAACAGGTATAGCCTAGGGATGGCCCTGACACTAAATAGGCTATTCCAAATCTTTGCAGCCACCTTTGTCATCATGTAACAAGCTATTTAAAACCTAAACCCCCTTTTTTTTCGTGACCACAAAACTTATTCTTTTTTTATTTTTTATGGAGGATTTTTGTGTGTGTATGTGGAAATGCTGCATGAATGTGAAGTAAGCAGTTTAAAAACAAAATATGTGTCATTCAGAAATCTACAGTGCAGCTATAAGAGCAGCGAGCCCGGGTGAACGAGCAGGGAAGATTATTGAAAGGCGTTTTTTTGCAGATGAGTCTGTTTATGTTCCATAAAGTGCAGCTGTGATTTGAACCAGAACATAGATGTGTTTAAACTCATGCTCATATGTTGCTGTCCTGCTCAGGACAACATGACCGGGAAAACATTTAGCCCATTAGTGCACGTGAGGAAATGAGGAGCTGTGATTCTGTGGAGATGTAAACTCCCTGATTTGTTCACTAACTCAGATTTAGCATTTTTCTGTCCCAAATTAATAAAGTTCTAGTCGCTGTCATCTGAGAGTCAGTTCTTGATGACATTAAAAGCCCCTTCAGATGTTGCATGCTGAAGTACTTGGCTAAAATTCAGAGGCACACTATAAAAGCATCTGTGACGCCTATGTTTACTGCTGCTGCACTATGTGGCTGTATCATGTATGTCACTACCTTACCATCAAAATTAATGTCAATGTTACTCTACCTGTGCAATAACCTGTCACACAGCCTGTGTAGTTTATGTTAATGTGCAATCATTCTTGTGCATTATTTTACTACTACCTGTGAAATACTTAAATATACTAAATAATCTTACGTGCACCACTATATTTTACCAAGTTGTTGTTCACTATATATTTCTTTTGGACCTTGTAAATATTATATTTATTTTTCATTTTATGGTATACAGTATTATTTTGTACCCTTATTGTATGCTTTCTTGTTTGTTTGTTTGTTTGTTTGTTTATGAGTTGAATCGGTTCTTTTCATCCGGAACATTTCATTGCATTGTTGACCTTGTGTTAACGTGCATATGACAAATGAACAACACACATAACAAATGTAGCTATAGCTAAAAGTCAAAGTGATCTAAAATCTAACTAAAAGCTAAAATAAGCACAAGGCTAACTAAAAGCTAAATAGCAAAAACTGAAGGAGCATTTTTTTAAAGCTAAAAGTAACAAAAGTTTAGCTCAAAGTGTTACGAAACCACTTCTCTCCCAGCTCGTTCTTATCTTAATGGAGAGTAGTGGTCGCAACTAAAAGTGTGTGATAAGACAAAAAGAAAAGAAAGAAACTAAACAGGCACCTGACAGAACACAGAGTGAGGTTTGGGGCTTACCTCAAGATGTCTGATCAGAGTTTCTCCACCAGCTGACATCCTTAAAGGGGCGAGCCCACACGGTGCTTCATCCGTCAGATGATCTGTTCATTAATTGTTGTTGTTGCTTTTCTTTATAGTTTTCCTCTTTTCTTAAAAACGCACCACTTGTGATTTTAGTAGGTGGTTGTGTTTGCAGGCGTGTAAAACTCCCCACTGCGCCCAGCCGGTTCATCAGGACAAACCCTGTTCCTCCCGGCCAGCAGGCGTGTAAACTCCCCGGTACATTACTGCGTCCAGCCGTTCATCCAGGACAAACTTTTCCTCTTCCTCCCGGCCAAAACATCCGACGCCCCCCTCTGGGTGATCAGCCCGAGGTGAGGACTCTGTTCCCCCAGAGTCCACCCGCACCGTCTCAAATTGAAATCCTTCTTTTACACGTCGTCAGCATAGCAGCTCCCACAGCCCAAAAGCCTCACAGCCGCTCCAACACACGCTACTCCATCAATCCATCTCTGCAGTCAATCAATCTTCTCATCACACCCCAGGTGTGTTGCCAGCTCAGCTAAAACCACTTGTGTGGCTGAGCCCCGCCCCCTTCACCAGTGAACTGTCAAAAAGGTGCCAAAAAATAAAAATAACAAACAAACAAAAGACTGAAAAAAGTGTGCCCACGTAACAAAAGCTAAAAGCAGAACAGTAAAAGTTAAAAAGCAAAAGGCTTACTAGAGCCAGAAAGAATAAAAGCTCAACGTATTATAAGGAAACAAATACACAGTAAAAATGCTGAAGGAAAGAACATTGAGTGGCGTGGAGCATCGTGTCTTTTAAATAAATGAAGCAATCTCAATGTGTTTTTATGAAGATAATTTGCGTGTTTGTTTATTTTGAACATGTAAACTAGGCAATCATTTGAGAAAAAAAAACCTGCATCAAATAAATAAAGTGCACAAGTATCGCACCTTTTGATAATATCAGATGTCAGAATAGAGTTGGAAGAAGTATTTATTCAACCCCACCCCTTTATCATTAGATATCAATTAATACTTTAATTCCTTACCAATACAAGTGGCTAAGACAATAATAGACAGATATAAAAAAGTTGTCAGCTCCTCTGGACATTCAAAAACCTGGAGGGCCTGATTTAACTTTTTTAGATTTTCTACCTGGATTATTGAGCATGCATCAGGAATTAATAGACATACTTATATATTTCTATATAAGTAAAGGTAAATGTTTAGAAAAGTACAAAAGTCGTAAAAAACAAAGTAATAGCTCTCATTTCCTGAATAATACAAATGTTTTGATGTATCAATGGCTACTTATACAAAAAACCAAACAAACAAATAAAAAAAACATAAATGCAAGTTGAGAGATCCATCAGGAAGCCTTGGTTAGAAGCAGGAAGAGAAATAATGTCCTTTCTGTGTTCTTTCCTCTGAACACTTCACTTCCTGTCAGGCGTTCTCCATGTCTGTGTGTCTGGACCTCTGCATTTTTGTCTGCCTACAAGTTTCTCCTCCCAGTGGAACAAATCCTGCATGTGATTTTGTCTTGAAAACATCAGATTGGCTTGTCACTGTTTCTGTGTGTGTGTGCGTGTGTGCGTGTGCATGTTGTCATACTCAGATTTTGCAGTATTCTGTGGCTGCACATGCTGTTAGAAGCACCTCTGGTCAGTGCAGCAGAAAGTTGGTATGAGAGCTCAGAAAGTTGTGGTTTGAATTTTTAAATACTGTATATATTAAGAACTTCAAAGTAAAATAAATAAATAAATAACTGAGAAGACCTTTAAAGTCAGAACACTCCAGGATTCAGTAGCACACAGTTAAAAGAAAAGTCTAAACTACCGGTAATTGCTCTGCTCTTTGGTTCAAGTAAGGTCAGGTGTAAACAAATGAAAAGGAAAGAGGGCTTTTGTTGCAGGAATTAGAGAAAATTAAGCATTAACTGTTGGAGTCAACCTTATTTGTCTGTTAGCAAAATATCTCATGAAACAGTGCACTGACTTTAATAAGTAATCATTGGATGTACATCTATGTAGTGGACCTACCCAGGGTCAAACTAAGGTTCTTGAACTGTCCAGTGATGACCTTTACTGACCTCTCAGTAAAGCAAGACATTTACTACAAATTAGTCACATAGTCACCAAAAGAGACTATTTCTATCTTTGATTTTAGGCTGATGAGATCAAAAGAATAACTTTTGTCATTTTCATGATGTGTGCTTTTAAGCTATGTTATTCTGTAAGAGTTTAAACTGTGTTCACTGCTGTGTTAAAGTTGAAATCTCGGGTCACATAGACCAGACGGTTTTGTTTAGAGAGTCAGAAGACAGGTTAATCCGTTGTTTTTCATGAACAAGGCTCCAGCTTCTCTGTCTTTTCCTAAACAAATCTCCCTCTGCTCTGGCTGTAACCTTGGGTCGCGATAACACAAGCTCACTCCTCTCTTTGATCCTGCTTTTAAGTTCTAACTGTGCGGAAACGCTTCAGAGTTTGCTGGGAACTTCAAAGAGATGTGAACTTTTCCCAAAGAGCTGAATGACCACCAGTCACGCGCTAAGGACTCGTCATCCAGCTGGGACTGATAACATGTTGTTATGGGTCCACTTCGAACGAGCGTAAGCTCAAAAACTTTGTTATTCCTTCCTGGAATAAATTATCTTGAGCCAAGAAGCCACGACTGTCACGACTTCTGCCGACGAAAGCGAGTATCACCGACACCGACAAGGTAAACACGCGTGGAGTCCAGCTTGGACTTGCGGGACCGACGACTCGTCAGTCTAAAGTTGACCACAGCTCTTTACCAGAACCAAGGCGGACGTCTTAAGGTAAAGGAGCAGCTGTTTGCTTGCTGGAGGTGTGATGATATCTTAGCTGGACGCGTACGGAAGAGTGTCATCTGGTTTCATAAATGCAAGATAAACTTCCTCTCTTAACCTCCCAATTCTTCTTAAATCTTTCCTCCTATTCTTTCCCCTCTCAATCTAAGCTGGAAACTATTTTAAGTTAAAGAGCCACAGACTAAATATGTTTAACATCTAGTATTTATGTCTGTTGTGTTGAATTTAAGTGTGCTGACGTTTTAAATTACAAGAAAGTGAAATCCTGTCAATCAAGTGTAATGGTGTTAATTTAGTTGATTCATTTTAAATAAATGATAGTGTCTCTTTGACATATCAAGCTAAGTTAACGTGTCCATTGTCACTCTATAGCTCTGTTTATGTATCCATCATAAAGATCACAGAAATATTGGATAAACTGAAAAAGAAAAGAATCCGTGAATTTACTATTCAATCTGAATAAGTAAATTAATTAAGGTAAAGAGGTCAGTATTAATAGTGACCTCCTCATAATCCTTTACATCTACAACTGGTTAACTTTTGGATTCAGTCCATTTCAAGAAGGTTGTCACAGTAAATCAACATTATCCAAAACAAAAACGGCTATAGCTCAGTCAAAGTAAAAGGGGTTTGGCTAAAACTTGGTGTGGTAGTAGCCGAGAGTCATTTCCAGTGAACACTCTGAGTGTGACAACCTGAAATTGTGCAAAATGCAACTTTCAGGATGTAACCAAAATGGCTACATGCCATCATTTCTCAACACACGATGATGTTAGACTAAAACGGTGGGTGATATGCATTCATTCAAGGAATGATAGGCCTTAACTTTATACCGCATTAATAACTAAGTAAATACATATGTAAAAACATGTACATATAAAAACCATTCAGTACAGTTCTAATTTAAAATAAGCACTGATGTTTTTAAAATAATATTCCCCCCCCCCAAAAAAAAATAATAAAATAAAATACACATTTAATATTTTGCATATTAAAGGACATATGATCTTTGAAAACAAGAATGCCACAGAATATATTCTCCTTCGGACACAAAAACAAACGCGGATTAAGATTTATTGGATTTACTGGACCGCCTGGCTCAAATCAAATTGGCAATCTGCTGTTCATAAACCCGCTGACGTGTTCGTGACAAATAGCAGCTCTGTCAGCTCCATCCATTTAAATAAATATCTAATATTTGTTCACATTGTCATAATAATATCTGCTGTCAAATATAATATATTCTAAATCAAATGGCTGCATCGAATCAAGCGAAACTGTGTCCATCGTTCTGTGACTAACACTTGTTGACATGTTTGTTGGATGACTGTTAAACACCCACTGTAGGTGTGTACAGTGAAGCTGCCAACACAAGAACGGCTCACTCATGAATGTCCCCTGTGGCACTGTGCGCTTCCCTTTTACAGTTTTGGAATGATTAAAGTGTTGGCTTGAAAGAGTCCGAGTGTGGCCGGAGAATTGAAATGGATTAACATTAGCCGGGGCCTTCATCCCATCAGGTCTCACTCCACTTTAACAGCCTCGGGGTTCTAACACAGGATCCGTGAATTTACCTGGAAAGGCAGGAAAAACACACCATTCCTCTCTGAATGTACAAAGTATTAAAAAAAAAAATCAGCTACTGTAATGGCACCTTGCTCCCTGCTTGCTCCAGTTTCAAACCCTTTGACGGTAAAGAAAGTGTCAGAATGCAGCGGATTCAGAAGTGAAGTGGTATTCAGGGGTTGTGAGATAAACCCAGCATGATGTTTCATAAGACCCTGAGCACCAAGTGATTTACAACACCGGGCTCTGCGAGCAGCTGTGAGACAGCACCCTGTTGTGCAGAGGAGACCATCCTTTCATCGACCGACTCTAAAATACATCCAGACAGAGCCGTCTGGAGACAGAACACCTCGTGAGAGTTTTAAAGTAAATCCACTTTTGCACCAGGGAATTAGACACCACACCATTGTTATTCATGAATAATATTTCATTCAGACCATGGTGACTGTGCCCTGGTTAGCAGCTTCATTGTAAAAACATCTGGAGTGATGTGGTTTAGGCACCATCGAGCGTCGTTGATTCTTAATGGATGGTCAATTATAGTCTCTAAACAACGAGTTGAGCTTGTGTTCAAGTTATTCTGCCGTCATCTTAGACACTTACCGTAATTTTTGGACTATAAGACGCACTTAAAATCCTTGAATTTTCTCAGAAATCAGCAGTGAGCCTTATAACATGGGCGTAGCCAGAATTTTATGAGGGGCGGTTCGTTTAAATAAGAAGTTGACCAAGCTAAACTAACATGCCTGGATAGGTCAATGGAAAAAGCATTCGCCTTCTGTCCCAAACCTTATGGGTTCAATTCCCGCATGGTACAACTTTTTTTTTCTTTTATTCATTCCAGATTAAAAAAACACAAGAAAACTATTTACAAAACAACAAGAAATAAAACAATACATGAAATGAAAGGAAGCAGAAGAAGAAAATAATCTTATCTTGTTCTTGTCCTTCTTATTTTATCTTGACCCACTTGTTCAAAAAAGCTTTCAGTGTGTAACTTTTATTACTTTTCGTATTTTAGTACTGTATGTAGCATTTTTTATTTCCATTGCCTTCTTTTATTGCTGTTGTTTCTTATTCTATTTTCATTGATTTATTGTTCCAGTTTATTCATCTTTTTATCCTGTTAAGCACCTTGGTCAATGCAAGGCATTGTAGGAAGGTGCTATACAAATAAAGTTTATTATTTATTATTATATTATT
>JBBPBX010015750.1:14351-39665 GCA_038048925.1 Garcialebias charrua
TATATTCCTGACCAGGGGTCTGCAACCTGCGGCTCTGGAGCACATGTGGCTCTTCGGTCCTTCTGCAGCAGCTATTTCAAGCTTTGACCAAAACTAACATAAAACTGTAGTTTTTAGGATGTTATACCCACAAAAAAATACTACTTTTAACACCCTGATGCATGCTCAATAATCCAGGTAGAAAAATCCAAAAAAGCTAAGTCTGGTCCTCTGGACATTCAAAAAAAAAAACATCCGCCGGTTCCACATGCCACGCTTGGAGTGATGGTAGTGTTTTTTTGTTGTTGTTGTTGTTGTTGTTGTTGTTTTTGAATGTCCAGAGGACCAGACTTAGCTTTTTTGGACTACTTTTAACAGTTTTCCTGTCGTTTCCTTTGAAAATATGTGGAATAATAGTACTAATACACAGAGTAAATTATAATCAGAACAAGCGTTCAATACAAAAACAACTGGACTTTATTTGTAACAGAAAACGTTTCGCCCTTCATCCAAAAGGCTTTCTCAATTTGGAAATTGAGACGGGCCAACAAACAATTGAGAAAGCCTTTTGGATGAAGGGCGAAACGTTTTCTGTTACAAATGAAGTCCAGTTGTTTTTGTATTGAACGCTTGTTTCTGATTTTATCATGTCCTGGACGACTGAGAATCGTTACCAGCATAGAGTAAATTATACTTACTTTAACTTTATGCGTTATTTCTTCAAAGTAGGATACTCCAAAATGAAAAAATTACATGTCGGCACATAATTTTAGTTTTAAAACAAATTGGCAAAAATAACATGTAAATATTTTTTCTTTACAAGAATCCAGTCTTCTGTGATGGACAGGAAACCTGTCCAGGGTGTCCACTGCCTCTCGCATAGCGACTTCTGGATATAAAGGGCCTTCTCATACTCTGCTCCTGCTTCCTGGAATATCTTACAAAAAGATCTGAAGCTCTCGGCCTTGACCTCCCTAAATGATTTTCAGAATCTGTTGGAATCCTGGCAAAAATCAATGCTGATTTGTTCCTGTTTTTGATTTTGTACATCTACCTTATAATGTTTGCTAGTTTTTGCTACTTTTTCTTTTTCTTTTGTCTATTGTTTAATGTACTTGTACCATTGCTGTTCATCATTCTTTAGTTTGTAGCAGGTCGCTTTCGTAAATGAGCTCTCGAAGCTCAATAAGATTTACCTGACTAAATAAAGGTTGAATGAATGAATGAATAGGCACCATTGACCCCCTCAACCCAAAAAAAGGAAGAAGCAGATGGATAGATGGAATCCAGTCTTTTCTTTTGTCTCCAAATGTAAAAATATCATTAATTTTAACAATCCTCAGATGCTTTTAGTTTTATAATTTCACACCTACTGGCCAGAAAAGCCTCCTCTAACAAACTTAAAAGTGGCCCATGGGCCACCAGTTGATAATGACAATTGTACTGTAGCAGGTTTTGCAGCTCTGGACACATTTAATTTGGTGAACAAAAAGGGCAGAAATGGCTGTTTTGATCATAAAGGCTGCAGACCCCTGTTCATGACATTATATACCTTACCCCAAATAAAAGCCAAACACATACACAAAACTTGAGGATAAAATAAAATGCAAACATGACAAGGTGAATTAAATAAAAGATAATTTAATTTTAAACACTTTTTTTAGTTGTGCTGAACACTCAAGCCACATTCACCCATTCACACACACTCAGGGCCAACTTAGGGTTCTGCTCGGGGACATTTCAACATGCGGTGGGGTGGGGGATATCGAACTGCCGACATTCTGACTGACAAACAACTCTCCTTGAGACAATTCATGAGAAATGGTTTAAGTTAGTAGATTTTGTAGATGTTTATAAAAAAATTGTACACTACTGTATGGATAAAAAGGGTTTTCAGCACATTTACTACTGTGTTTGAAAGCATGAGAGCATCACTCACAGCATAAAGTCAGAGTGGATTGAACATCTTAAAGAATGAATTATTCAGCCGATGATGGACATCTGTCCAGACTGAGGCGTTGTGATGTGAGGAGACAAACCTGTCGAGGAGCTCCCAGTCCTCTCCTCCCCAGCGGTCTTTGAACTCCTCTGTGTTCATTCCTCCGATTGCCATCAGATCAGATTTATAGATTCCCAGCAAACCAAAACCATTAACCTCCCAGAAACCTGCAGGCACACGTCAGAGACACTTTCATCATTTTCTAATTCATCTTTTAATTTGTTCAATTAACAAAAGACAAGCATGTTTCGAATGGAAACCGCTACAATGACTCTTGATATTTTTCTCCATTTCCAATTGTGCTTTATTAACTAAATATGTCAAAAAGTCAATCATCACACAGTATTTGCTTTTGTTGCATCTTTTATTAATCATGTACTGTATCTGACTGGAGTATTAACTGAAATTGGCCCGTGGTCTGAAAAAAGTTTTTAATTTTGACCCCCTTTTGTAACAGAGTTTGACACCCTGCTCTAACTCGTCCCTAGGTGTGAGAGAGAGTGAACGGTTGTCTCATTTGTCTTTGTGCATCCCTGTGATGGACTGGAGACCTGTCCAGATCACACAGTGACTGCAAAAGATAGACACCAGCTGCCCCACAACCCAGCAAGGAGAAGCAGGTAAAGAAAATGAAGGAATATTAGGAAAATGGTGAAAATGTTCCCAAAGTTCTTTTTATTCATTCAAATTTATGTAGCTTATGTTTATTTCTGCTCAAAACACTTTTTTACTGTTTTCCTTGGGCTTTGTTCTAGTATTGCATCAGTTCTACCAGTGCTCCTGTTTTCTGTCAAAACCAAAGAAATGGGTGTTTGGGCTCACCTCTGGCCTCTGACGGTGTGTGGCCACAGCCCAGCCTGAGGACTATAGGAGCGAATGCCATGTGCCCCTTCACACAGTGCTTCCTGATTGTGTCAATGATGGAAGGAGGGAAGTGGATGTGAAGGTCACACAGAAACACAACGCTGTGGTCATCCTGTGGCAGGAGGAAGACAATAAAATCATCATAAATCTATCAACTTAGACATGTGACTTCTTGCTTATAATGTTGGAGAGCTCACACTTATTTGATCGATACCAGCTTGCAGACCAGCAGAACGCTCAAAGTTCCCACCCAGCTTCACATACTGGTACCTGGTGAATTGCACGCGAGTGACTTCAGCACAAATGCTGCAGCACAAGTTTTAGTTTCAGGTAAAGTGAAATGAATACAGACCTGGGGAGTGAGGACTTCTCAAGGGCCTTCCTCACGTCCATGTCAGTACTGCTGTAGTCGGTGATGATGAGGTTAAAGTTCGAATCTCCGGTTTCTCTGAACAGCTGCTCCATGTCTCTAATCAGCTGCAGCACCCAACGAGCCTGGTTTTTAACTGGAGAGGACATCAAAAGGCATTCAATAACTGTGTTACTGTCTCAACATAGAGAAGAATGGCAGCAGCAGGCGATGACAGCCCATTATGGGCTTTGCCTTACATCACTTGAGCATCTGTATTGTCAGTTTTGATTCATCCTGAAGGAATGATTAGCACCGTATGGGTTATTACAATCCCTGATCACTGGGGCAGGTGATTTCATGCATTTGGCTCAAATTCCAGTGGTCAAAAGCCATACATTGAACATATAGAATTCATTAAAAGGAAAGTAGGAATTTATTATCATCTCTTTTCTACATTCTTTTTATTCTTTCATTCAACCTTTATTTATACAGGTTAGTACCATTGAGCCTCGCCTCGGGGACTCATTTACAAGAGAACAACTTTCTTCTGAGCAACTTTCATGACAAAGTGTTGATAGGAAAGTGGTTTTTCAAAACTCTGGAATTGAGATGATCTGATCAGGTTGTTAGGAGAAAGTTATACATTATGTATTCTTCTTAAAATTGCAATAACTTCCTATTTCTCAACTACTTTCAAAAAAATTGTGTTATATTCATTGTCCTTCTTAGATGCATCCAATAGAATTATGGTAGTTCCATTTCATCCCTCCTGAAAGCACTGAATGTTCCCTTTGCGCATGCGCTGTTCGAGTAATTATATCAACGACGTCACACAGGTGTGACCGGATAAGCAATCAGAGGCATTATAGCCTCTCGTTATCAATGACGTCACACAGGTGTGACCGGATAAGCAATCAGAGGCATTATAGCCTCTCGTTATCCGTAATTCACTCCTTTCTTCTTGCGCGCGGTTCAATCCAAGGCTTCAGACCTTTGGATCTTTTCTCTACCGTCGCTGGAGGCCCAATAGCTTGTTAGCTGGAGCAGCGTGCTCCCCTTCGTGGGCCACAACGGTTATACCTTTGTGAAGGTATTTCATTGGGGGCGACCGTAGCCTTGATTACTGTGTTCAACTCTGGTGAGTAGTCTCTGCTTATTTTGCTGGCGTTCGTGCGGCAGCTTCGCCCCGCGAGGAGACTACTGTGTGGATTTATACGCAAGTAGTCTTACTGTACCTTGAAGCTTCCAAGTGTATGAGTTTCAACGGTAGCTTTTCTGCCATTGGTTGCGGCTCCGTCCACTTCCCGAGATGATTTCAGGTAGGATTCAACGTCTACCGTAAGTAGTCTGATTTGTTTGGTTTACGCAGCCAGCTGTGTTCTGGCATCTTTTAGTTTGGCCTTGTTTTTTCCTTGGTGAAAGTTGGCTTTGTGTGCCCTCTCCCAAACATTTTCTTCGCCAATCTTGAACGGTTGGGTAGCTGCTGGTGCTAGCCTCTCAGTTTGGCCTGGTTTTTTCCCTTGGTGACGGTTAACGTTGTGTACCCTCTCCCAAGCAGTTTTGATTGCGCTAACAGTGCTAGCCTCTCTCGATTTTGCCTTGTTTTATGTCTCTGAGGCTTGTGCCTCTCATATCTATTTTTTACCAGCATAACTTCCATGCTTCCAGTCTTCTCACGGGCATTATACACTTTGGCTGAACTAGACTTTCTAGCTCTGACCTTGAATTAATTGGTGAAAGTGTGTGTTCGTGCGCCCCCTCTCCCAATCATTCTCGCCTGCGTCATAATCGCTGAGCTAGGCTTACTAGCTCTGACCTTGATTTAATTGGTGAAGGTGTGTGTTCGCATGCCCCCTCTCCCAAGTCACTCCCGCTGGCATCACAATCAGCTGAGCTAGGCTTACTGGCTCTGAGCTTGATTTTACTGTTGAAGGTGTGCGTTTCGTGCCCCTCTCCCAAATCATTCCCACCGGTATCATAATCGGCTGAGCTAGGTTTACTAGCTCTGACCTTGATTTAACCGGTGAAGATGCGAGTCTCGCGCCCCTCTCCCAAATCATTCCCACCGGCATCATAACACTAACGCTGTGCCTCAGAGCATTGGATCGAACTAGGATTCTAGTTCTGACCTTGTTTTTTTTGTTGGTGAAAGCGAGCGTTGGCGTCCCCTCTCCCAATCTTCCTTTCCAACTTCATACAGCTGGACTGGGTTTTGTTCCTGGACGGCAACTGCCAGCTGACCTGAGTAGTTAGTTGCAACCTCGGGGTCGCGACCTCCCAAGGGGTCTTTACCCTCGTGAGAGACAGCCTAGACCCAGTTGGGGCTTTCGTGAGTCAGCCCGCCAACTAGCTGTGTGGGGCAGGAACTCTGGCAGCCCCCCACGGCCCCTAAGGGCCATGGAGGGAGATGGTGATGCCACCAGGCCGACCGTCAGATACTTTTCCCATCAGCAGCTCAGTTACTGGGCTGCTCACGTCGTGGATCCATGGGTGGTTGCCACCCTGACCCATGGTTACTGGCTACTAAAGTTCCGACGACGGCCTCTTATGTCATGCTGGGTCAAAATGACTGTAATTTCTGACCCAGTGAAGGCTCTAGCGCTGGACCGGGAGCTTTCTACCCTCCTGGCCAAAGGTGCGATCGAAGCAATGGACCCTCTGCATCAGCCCAGAGGCTATTACTCAAACTACTTCCTCATACAGAAAAGGTTGGGCGGGTTCCGTCCCATTTTAGATCTGAGAGGACTCAATCAGTACCTAAAGGTGCTGCCCTTCCATATGCTCACGACAATGGAGGTCCTTCAAGCTGTCAGGAGGGGAGAGTGGTTCACTTCAATAGATTTGAAGGATGCTTATTTTCATGTGCCCATTGCGGCAGAACATCGCCGCTTTCTCTGGGTCGCCTATCGGGGTCGCCACTGGCAGTCCCGTGTGCTCCCATTTGAACTCTCCCTTTCCCCGAGGGTGTTCACTCAGTGTGTGAAGGCAGCTCTCTCTCCCCTGCAGGCCTGTGAGATAAAGGTCCTGCCATACCTAGACGATTGGCTTCTTTGAGCCACGTCTCAGGCATGCGCCCTTCGCGACACGGATCATCTGCTCGCTCACGTGTCCCGGTTAGGCCTCAACGTCAATCTGGAGAAGAGCTGCGTGATTCCTTCACAAACGATCACTTTCCTTGGAGTGGTCCAGGATTCATCCTCCATGACAGCCTCCTTCTGTCCAAAGGTGGGGCAACATACTCCAATTGACCAGTTGGTTTAGGCTGGGCAGGCAGTTTCCCTATGTTGCAATCTTATGGCTACTAGGCAAACTGACCTCTGTCACTCGGGTGGTACCCTTGGGTCTGTTGTCTCTTTGCCCCTTGCAAAGGTGGCTCAACAGCTTTCGCAGACTGCACAGACATCACAGGCTCATAGTGACGTGGCCACGTCTCCATGCCCTGACTCCATGGAGGGACGAAGATTATTTGTTCAAGGGTGTCCCCATGGGAGTGGTAGTATGTTGCAGGGAAGTGGTTACGACAGATGCTAGCTCTACAGGATGGGGTGCTGTATGAGCAACCCACAGCCATTGGGGTGTAAGAGACCGCTCCTAGCATATGAATGTGTTGGAGCTACGTGCAGTGCATTTATCACTCAGGCACTTCTTGCCCCACCTGGAGGAGAGGCATGTCCTCGTTCAGTCGGACAACACCCCTGCTGTCTACTACATCAATCACCAAGGGGGCACCAGGTCAGCACAACTTCTCAGAGTGTCCAGGATGCTCTTGGATTGGGCCTCCACTCGTCTGTTCACCCTGCGGGTAACATACTAACTAGGACAACACAATCAGGTCACAGATTTTCTCTCCCGCCGGGGGTCTGCCCCGGGGGAGTGGTCCCTCCACAGCAATGTTAAGTGAATGATTTGGGACAGTTTTGGTCAGGCGGAGGTAGACCTGTTTGCAACTGAGTAGTGAACCCAGTGGCTCCTGTGGTACTCCCTTACGGGGGCATCTGGTGCGCTAGGCCAGGACGCGCTGGCTCATCCTTGGCCGAAGGTCCTTTTTTATGCCTTCCCACCCCTTTCTCTGATTTGGCCAGCCCTTCACATAGTCCTAGAGGATGGCCACAGGATGTTACTGGTGGCCCTGCATTGGCCAGCTCGGCCATGGTTTCTACTGCTGTGGAGCCTATGTCAGGAGGTCCCATGGCATCTTCTGACTAGGAGAGACTTACTGTCTCAGATGGGGGGTTGCTGTAGCACCCCAATCCTCAACGTCTTCAGCTGTGGGTGTGGCCACTGTAGGGCCAAGGCAGCAGCTGACCGGAGTTTCGAACACCGTCGGACGCACCATCTTGGGCGCTAGGGCACCCTCTACTCGTCAGAGCATGAAAACAGGTGGCGTCTGTTTTCCCAGTGGTGTTCTGATCACAACGAGAACTCAGTCTCATGTACAGTACCCACCATTCTGGAGCTTCTCCAGTCTCTCCTCAATAAGGGCTGCTCTCCCTCGACACTTAAGGTCTATATGGCGGCAATATCATCTAACCATGCCGGCGTCGATGGCCGTACGGTGGGAAGCCATAATTTAGTGTCTCTCTTTCTACGTGGTACACGCAGGTTGCACCCACCGACAACTACACGGGCACCAAGTTGGGACCTGCCCTTGGTTCTCGATGCTCTGCGACGCCCTCCATTTGAGCCACTGACACAGGCGGACCTCAAATGGCTTTCATGCAAGATGGCTTTCCTGCTGGCTATTGCCTCAGCAAAGAGGATCGGCAAATTGCATGCTCTCTCGGTCAGCCCCTCATGTCTCAGGTGGGGCCCTGAGGGCTCTGATATTACCTTGTGGCCAAACACTGCATTTGTGCCAAAGGTGTTATCTCGCTCTTACTGTAACCAACCGTTAAGGCTGGCGTGTTTTCAGCCTGCTCCTGGCGAGGGGTCTGGACTACTGTGCCCGGTGAGAGCGTTTGAGGCGTGCATGGCAGCTACTGCCACTATAAGACATTCGGACCAGATGTTCGTGTGTTACGGAGGCCCTAGGTTGGGCTGTCCTCTTTCCAAACAGCACCTCTCCCACTGGATTGTGGATGTCATCTGCCACGCCTATGCGGCAGGACATGGTCCCCTACAGGTTGGCGTAAAGGCTCATTCTACCAGGAGTGTGTCCGCTTCCTGGGCTGCCCTGAGTGGGGCTCCACTGGAAACAATATGTGCTGCTGCATCATGGGCTTCCCCAAGCACGTTCACAAGATTTTACCGGGTTAACGTGGCCACCCCTCATCCCCTGGGCCAGGTTCTTCTGCAAGGGCCCTCTGGGTCCCCTAAGTGAGGTACGTGCTCAGGATTCTTCATGACATTGTTGGTATTAGTCATTCAGTGCTTTCAGCACTGCCCTCTGGCAGTCAGGAGGGATGAAATAGAATGAAAGTTACGAATGTAACTACGGTTCTATGAATCCCGGATGACCGCCAGAGCTTCTCTGTCACTCAGAATCCTTGCTTTACATGAGAAGATTCTGTAGGAGTGAATTACGGTTAACGATAGGCTATATAGCCTCTGATTGCTTATCCGTCACACCTGTGTGACGTCGTTGATATAATTGCTCGAACAGCGCATGCGGGAAGGGAACATTCAGTGCTTTCAGCACCGCCCTCTGGCGGCCATCCGGGATTCATAGAACCGTAGTTCGTAACTTTCATTTTTCATTTCATTTTACTAATTCACTTCACTTCCACCTGTGGTGGAAGTGGTCTCCAGCTACAAGAACTTGTGTGTGCACCTGAATGAGAACCCCAGCTGGGGGCAACAACACCACCAGCCTGATCAAGAAAGCTCATCAGAGACTCTACTTCCTCAGGTGGCCGAGGTGAGCTGGACTGGGAAGCTCAGTCCTCACCTCCTTATACAGGTGTGCAGTGGAGAGCATCCTGTGCTCCAGCATCAACGTGTGGCATGAAGGCTGCACAGCTGCAGAAAGAAAAGCTTTGCAGAGCGTGATGAAGGCTGCACAGAAGTCTGTTGGAGTCAGCCTCCCCAACATCACAGACATTTACACCTCCAGATGAAGGAAGAGGGCCACCTGCATCATGAAGGACCCTACTCACCCAGCACACACACTTTTCTCCCCGCTCCCCTTGGGCAGGGGGTTGCAGAGCATTTAGTGTAGAACCACTAGACTGAGGAACAGCTTCTACCTTGAAGCTGTTAGACTCATAAATCCTTAACCAATCAGTGTAAGAAAAAAAGAGAAAAATCATTTATGCCACTTTAATTGGTGATATGTGATTTCAGCTGTGCTGCAGAATATCCATGATGCTGATCTCTGATTATCCATATTGCTGATTTCTTGTCTCTAAACTGCTGTATTTATTCATATCCATCTACTCACTACAAACTCGTGTTCGGGTGGCTGTTTAATATAACATATCCTTTACATTATTATTGTTTAGTGGATATCTTACATCCTTATATACTGTTTCTTTTTATACTTGATATCTTTGCTATTTTTGGGTGTAACTGGAGACCTTTGATTACACAATTTCGTTCCACCTCATGTACCACATGTGATGCAAATTATAAGAAACTTGAACCTTTAATCCAATTTGGGATCCCAATTTTTTTTTTTTGTAAGATTGCAAATTTTACAGTAAAATATTTTAAGAAGATTGCTTCTGTTTGGCTTGTTACTCGTGACTTTGAGTCTAACAATACTGGCTACCGGTAAATAATAAAACACAAAGCACGTAAGAAAATGTTTATGTTTATTAATGTTTATGTTTATTAAATTTGTTCATTTTTTTACAAAAGAAACACAATACAAGACAATCCCATTAATGATACGTACACAATGTAAAAAAATGAAAGGAAGCAGAAAGAAGAATAAATCTTATTATATCTGCCCCTTTTTTCAAACAATCAGATTAAACAATAATAATATTTCACCAGTAGTACAAAATGACTAACTCTTTCTAATTTTCTAATACTAATACGTAACTAATAATCGATACAAAACACATTAATAATATTTCACCAGTAGTACAAAATGACTAATTCTTTCTAATTTTCTAATACTAATACATAATTAAAAATTGATACAAAGCACATTAATAATCTTCCACCAGTAGTACAAAATGACTAACTCTTTCTAATTTTCTAATACTAATACATTACTAATAAATAATACAATACACATTATGCTAATTCATATATATTTTTTCAACAAATTCCTTTTGATCATTTTTTTAAATGTAAACAGTGACTTGGCATTTTTAACTACATTCTCCAAGCCATTCCATAATCTATATAAAATATTTTAGTTCATAATAAAAATAGTTAATTATTAAGTTAAGAAAATGACTAATAATTTAATTATTATTGTTTACACAAGAGCCCAAAGGACCCTGGAAAAAAAAAAAAAGACAACCAAATTTGAAAATGTAAATGACATGACTGTATGAATCAGGGGTGTTGTCCTGATCCTTGGTGGGAGTGGGGGACTATTCTGCATGTTTTACTGGCTATATTGCTTCAACACACCTAATCCAATGGCTGAAATCAAATCACCTATCCCTGTTCTGCAGAAGCCTGTTAATTACGCATCAATTCAAATCAGGTCTGTTGGAGCAGAAAAAACATCTAAAACATGGAGGGTAGCGGTCTTTGGGGACCAGGATTGGCCTCCCTTGTCTAAACTGTCACCAGTTGTGTCAACAAATCTGATTTTTCCGACTTCAGCGTAAAGACCTCATCTTAAACTACCTCATACATATACTGTGTACATTAACTCATATGCTGCTTTGCCACTCTTTGCAAATGTCAATGCTAGAACCTTCAGTTTATTTTATAGATATACTTTTTATACTTTTTATACTACTATGCAAAAACTCAGGACAGTGTTACACTTTTACTATTTTATGCTTATGTTTATTAAATGTTTTAGTGTTTTAGTGTTTAAATGGTTACTGTTGCACCAAGGGACTGAGAGAAACGCAATTTCAATCCTGTGTATGTCCTGTACATATTGCAGTTCTGACAATAAAGTTGACTTTGACTTAAAGATGTACCTGGAACGATGAAGTGAACGATGACCAAAGGGTCCCAGTGGAAGCCCACTGGGTTGCACAGCACCAACTGAGGTTTGAAGTGCTGTAAACCGAAGTTCCTGCTGCGCGTCCTGCTGCGGCGAATCAGAACGTAGATGTAGTGAGACAAACGCAGCAGCTGGCCGTTGACGTCTTTCAGCTCCAGCTCCAGGAGGTAGCGGCTGCCCTGGAAGCCGTCAACACGCTTCTCCACATTAACGACTCGGACCAATGTAAACCTCCTACAGCAACGATAAGAAACAAAAAATACAATAAAGAGGACAGAAACAACTTTCAATCACAGTATTGCATCCAAATTGTACAGCTTAGGACCAACTACACAGAAAATCTGTGATAAATAATTTTGCAAAACCTGGCTGATTCTTGTGAGTTTAACTTTATTCTGCATGTAATTACTTATCTAAATAATTGTGCATGAACTAAATTTGATATTTAGCTTTAATTCAATTGAAAAAAATACATAAAATAGAAGAAAATCAACCGTTAAAAAAGACAAAGTGCATGTTTTTCCTCTGCACAGAAGTTCCTAACTCCACCAAACTTGATTAATTTTATTCAAAGGCAAAATCTGACGTGGTGCAGTGACTGCAAGTTAATATCATTGGTGTAAAATTTTATCATCAATTACATCAAAGTTTTATTTTATTGATATCCCATAGAGAAACTTTAAAGTCACATTTTCTAAGTTGAGTCAGTCTACATTTTAAAAACCAGATAAAGTATGACTTTTTTTTAAAAACTGTTCAGTGAAATAAATGCATACCCCTTGTGTTTCTCATTCAGCTGGTCCATGAAGGCGCTGACCATGGGTATGGCGTCACTGGAGTGCAGCAGCAGGTTTCCGGAGACGTTGCAGGTCAGGTCGATCCAATCTGAGCGCTGCGCCTGAAGATCCAGATGACTCACCTGGAAGGTCTGGTTCCAGTAGACCGGAGTGTCGAACACTGGTGCCGGAGTAGAATCCTCATCATCAGTCACTTCCGGAAGCTCACCCCGTTGATCCCACAGAGCGTTTCTCTCCCCCGCCGTTACGTTTGGGTTTCCGTCGGCTCTCTCAGTGTCCCCTTTCTCCCCCATTTGACCCCCCTCTCCTCTCTCACCCGACCACCTTTTCCTCATCTTTCCTTCAGCTGTCACCTTACGGATGTGACTGTTTGAATCATCTTGTAGAGGCATATTCATCTCGATCTCTTTTTGTCTGAGAGCTTTATTGGAATAGGTTTCACTTGTTTTAGAGAGGAAGTAGTTGGAGTTTTGCCTCGTGATGGTCGGGTGGGACTCCTCCTTGGCTGTTGCGGTTGTTTTAAGGCGGGGAGCATCCCTGTCATGGGTTTGAAACTGCAAGTCTTTGACTTTTTGGATTTGGGTATTGTACATTTTACGAGACGTCAGGGTCTCTTGCTCTTTCAGAGCAGCTGGTTGTTGCCTTGCTTTAAACTGCTCAAGCACTGGTTGCTCTGGTTCCTCAAATGATTTGACTTTATTTCTCGTTGCAGGTTGAACTTTTCTTTTAGGTTTTATTTGCTTTACTTTTTGAACTGGAGCTGCTGGTTTTAACTCGGTTGCGTTTTGTTGCACATGTCGATTTGAAACTTGCACCGTCTGTAGGGGTTTATCAACCCTTCCTGGTTCTTCCTGAGGTTCTGACACTATGCCTTCACTTTGATGCATCTGAAAGTCCTGCATGTGTGGCCCTCTATCAGAGAAGTTGTGCAGTGTGCTGTTAGTCTTCACGGTGACAAAGGAGAAGAGCTTGCGACTGTGCTTCTGAACGTAATCATCGAAATCAACTCCATAGTCTGCAAAAAGGTCATTTTTTATCTGATCCCCCCCGGCTTCCTTCTCTCTCTCGTAGGCCTCGTTGTCAAAGACGTCCTCATCTTGGAGCGACATCTTCCTCTGAAAACCAAAATCTAGCATTCACCAAAAGGTGAGTCAGAAATGCAGACTTAACTGGTTTGATAACACAAGCAGTCTGACTGAAAGAACAAAATACAAAAAAATACCTCTGCCTGCGCTTCCTTTTTTCTGCGTATTCGGGCGGTCTAATCTCATGTACCTAGAGAAACCAAACCTAAAGGACAAAACAGAAAATTATCTTGACAGCATGTTTTCTATGTAATATCATACTTAGAAACACTGCATTAGATGAAGTTCTAAATAATTAAGAGATTCTTTGTAGATACTGCAGTCTGACTTGCTGAAATACAGATAAAACTATCTCTAGCTCAAGATTATGCCAACTGTGTGCATTCTTTATTTTAGACAGAAACTCACTTTGAAAAGGGCATTTACAGTACTGTGCAAAAGTATTGAGTCATCCCATGCTTCTTAATATTTTGCTCTCAAGGACCCAAACTTTGGAAGTATTTTAAGTAGTCCAAATCAATAAAGGTTTCTGAAGACCTTTCAAGGGCTTTCTTTTATTTTTTTCTGCTTTACAATCATTTTCACTCCAGTACCTGAACAAATTCTGAGCAATTTCTCAATTACTTGTCAAACCACTTGACTCTCAGCCATGAATCATTAATGTCAAGAGCTGAGCCAGTGTTGAGGCAACACACAACACAATTTAGCAAATAATCAATTTTAAACTGACTTTCAGGTACCAGCAGCCTGTCACCAAAACACAAGTGCTCTTGTTTCCTCGGCTGAATCTATAAAAACACAAAAGAAACAGTTTGACACTAAATAATATTTTAGCTCCAACTCCCAAAGAGCTGTTAGCTGAAAACTGACATATTGTTGATGACAACCAAAAGGATGATGCATCTCTCAGGTTCTGTCTGTGTCAGGTCTTTTTTTCTGCACGTTTTGATATTGTTCATATTCTGCCGATTTATTTATTTATTTTTGTTTGTTTGTTTTTAGGAACAACAAATTTTACTTGGTTGACCACTTTGCTCCTTTTAAAGCCCACACTGCAACATGCCATCACGCTCAGGAACAAAGATCGAACAGGAACAAGACTGAAAAAGCAGCTGAAGTCCAGAGAGCATTTATGAAAGCTCTTCATAAAATCTAAAGAGCTACTTTAAAAGAAAGTTGGGATCCTTGAAAGTAAAACATAAACCACTTAGGATTGCTTTATTTATTAATTGTGAATCTTTTCTCATGTTCCTTCCTAACAAACTCACATCTCCTTGAAGTAAGCGCTGTCAGGGTAGAAGCAGTTGTTTTCTGATTCCATGTGTGTGAGCCGAGTGTAGTCGTTCGGGTAGATGTAGGACATGTGGACCTGAAGAATGTAAAAAATGTAAGAAAAGAATTAGAACTTAAAGCTGAAGGCCATGAGATTCTGTAAACTAGAGGTTGTACAGGTGTGCAACACAGATTAGGCATGCTGAAGCCAGACAAGAAAATAAAACTGGCCCATGAAAAAATAAACTAGTCTATTCCTACTTCACAATTAAAGGCATAGCGTGAAGGAATGCATATCAACCACTGCTGTTTATGCTTGAGTTTTAAATCAACTTGTGCAGTGAAGGGACAGAGTTTTGTTCAAATCTTGTCAAATATGATGAACACAATCCCATGATGGTGCAGTATCAGTTGGAGCTCAAAGTATGTGTCGTGGATGACTCCGCTACTACCACACCAAATTCTAGCTCAGTATTTGGGAAATTGACAGAATTAGTCATATGGTGTTGGCTAAGTTGCTTTAGCTGTAGTGGCCATCTTAAATCGGGTTGTAGATGTTCACCCAATGGTTACTTTCTGAAAGTTTCATTCAAATCTGTCTAGCACTTTGTGATATATTTGAGCAACTCAACAGACAAATGTGCGCAGACACGAGCAGAAACATTATTGCCCATTTGCCATCAACAAGCGATAACTAAAAAATCAAGCAAAAATTTAAAAACCCAAACTAAAGACAACCAGAGAACCTTTCCAAAATGAATTTATGTGTGGGGAAATTTTAATCTTATGAAGGTAAACAATTCTAAAGTATTAGAACATATTCCCACTAAATAATCAAGCAATAAAAGTTAAAATCAAGAACTTGTTTGAAACATTAAAAACATTCAAATGAGGCAGTTCACCATTATATATAACCAGTTTGACTAAAAAAGTTGTCTGGACCTCTGGACATTCAAAAAACGAAAGAAAAAAAATGTAGAAACGTTTCGTCTTTCATCAGAAAGACTTCTTCAGTCTGAGGTGCTGTATTCAGCGCAGTCTTATAAATAACCCCTTCTCATAGTGGATCTCATAGTTTGCTGCTGACAACCAAAACTAGCTGCTCACATGATCAAGGAGGACCATCAGCCTAACGATGGATAGATAGCACCCTGATGGTTGTTTGCTATTCACAGAGGGCTGAGTGATACTAGCAATAACAGCATTGTAAGTGGGGGACAGTTGAACCCGGAGGCCTCCACCTCTGTTTAATGATGGACGGTTTCTTTTCACAAAGATGGCCTCCTTTACTCCTCTCTCAAACCATTGTTCCTCTCTATCAAGGATGTGAACATCTTCATCCCTGAAAGAGTGACCGCTGGCCTGGAGATGAGTGTAGACCGCAGAGTCCTGACCTGATGATGTTGATCTTCTGTGCTGGGCCATCCTTTTGGCCAGTGGCTGTTTAGTTTCCCCGATATAAGACTGATCACAGCCCTCCTGACACTGAACAGCATACACAATATTACTCTGTTTGTGCCGGGGGACTGGATCTTTGGGATGAACCAGTCTTTGCCGTAATGTATTTTGGGGTTTAAAAGCCACTGGGATGTTGTGTTTAGAAAATAAATGTCTCAGTTTCTCTGAAACTCCCGCAACATATGGAACGACCACTTGTCTTTGTCTGGGTTCCTCTTTTTCACCTGATGGCTGGCTGGAGTCCTGTTTGGGTTTCTTCTCTGCTTTCAGGAAGGTCCAGTTAGGATATCCACATTGCTCTAGAGTCTGTCTTGTGTGGGATTTTTCCTTCTGCCTGGCTCCTGAGTTAGTGGGGATGCTGTATACCATATTTTCCAGACTATAAGTCGCACCTTTTTGCCTAATTTGCATGCCCTGCGACTTATAGAGAGGTGAGACTTGTTTATGGATTTTTTTCCCATATTTTTAGACCAATTTTTGGCTCAGATACGTTTTTCTATTTTGGCAAAAATGGCGCAGTACCACTTTCGGCCACTAGGGGTGCAGTACCACCTTTGTCCGCTAGGGTACACCAACCGTTCCCACCTCGTGTCCGACGAGAGCCTCCTATGGATGTACTCAGTCTGTCGCAGCCCGACCTCCTGCTCTGGAGGTATGAACTAGCTACTTCGCTGTTAGCTCAGTGTTTGTTAGCAAAATAGGTCAAGAACCACAGGACAGATTTTGATCAAACTTACAGAACGTAATCACTAGATAGATATTTACAACTGATTAGCTTTATGAGATGTTTGAGATAAAATTCGATGTTTTATAGACGTAAATGTGTCACGGTTAGCTTAGTTGATTTTTCCTTGTATGTTTGAGCAAATGGCTCATAAACCACACAGATTTTTTTTCAAACTTACAGAAAGTAATCACTAGATGTACATTTACAAACTGTTAGCTGTTGGAGTTATTTGAGATAAAATTCGATGTTTTATAGACGTAAATGTGTCGCGGTTAGCTTAGTTGTTTTTCCTTGTACTTTTTCAAAGCGAAAAAATTTAAATCCAGCAGATTTGACCATTACGTGAATTTATTAAGGAACGGTTAAGCTAAGACACATGTTTGCTATAATTTTCAGCAGACAAATAATTGTTTTTACCGTGTTAATCTTGTGAAAAGTCCTTCCGTGCATGCTTCTGTGGTCGTCATTTTCAGCAGGGCAAATGACGCGCTGACGCGTCGCGTAGCGTTGAGGCGCATAATAGATCCGACTTATATAAAGGTGCAACCTGTTTATGGATTTTGCCAATTTATTGACAATAATTGGACAAAGGGACTTATATAAAGGTACGACCTATAGTCCAGAAAATACTGTACTCTGTGGTACAGAGTCCTGATGACTCCTAACTTGTGCTCCAGAGGGTGATGGGAGTCAAACTGCAAATACTGGTCTGTGTGGGTGGGTTTGCGGTACACCTCTGTTTGCAAATATCCTCTATCAGAAACTGAGACCTCACAGTCCAAGAAAGCCAACCTGCCATTTTTTACATCTTCTCGTGTGAACTTGATATATTTATCCACAGAGTTGATGTGATCAGTGAAATGTTGGACTTCCTGAGATTTAATTTTAACCCAGGTGTCATCAACATACCTGAACCAATGACTTGGTGGTCTCCCTGAAAAGGATGTCAAGGCTCTCTTTTCTACCTCCTCCATGTACAGGTTGGCAACAATAGGAGAAACTGGAGACCCCATAGCACACCCATGTTTCTGCCTATAATATTGCTCCCCATATGTGAAGTAGGTTGACTGCAGGCACAGTTTCAAGAGTTGACACAGTTGTTCTGTGGAAAGCGTGGTCCTGCTGTTCAGAGTGGTGTCTGATTTTAACCTTAAACAGACCACCTCTACTGCTTCATCAACAGGAATGCACGTAAAGAGTGATGTGACATCAAAAGAGACCATTGTTTCATCAGTCTCCATGATGACATCCCTCACCTTATCCACAAAGTCCATGGTGTTCTGTATGTGGTGTTCTGAGCTGCCAACTAAAGGGATGAGTACAGACGCCAGATATTTGGAAACATTGTAAGTGAGAGTTAATCATGCTAACAATTGGTCTTAAAGGTACACCTTGTTTGTGAATTTTAGGTAAACCATACAGACTTGGCGTAGCCTCCCCTAGGTACAGTACGTGGTACAGAATATGGTCAATAGCCTTGTCCTGCTCCAAAATTTTTCAGGAAATCTATCAACTTCTTCTTGTAACAACTTCCTGGATCTCTTTTCAGCGATTCATAAGTGGTTAAGTCACTAAGGAGTGACATAACTTTCTCATGATAGTCTTTCTGGTTCAAAATCACTGTGCACCTTCCTTTGTCTGTGGGAAGATGAAGATGTTTTTGTCCTTGCTAAGAGTGGTGAGTGCATCCCTCTCTTCTCTATTGTATATGCTGTTTAGTGTCAGAAGGGCTGTGATCAGTCTTACATCGGGGAAACTAAACAGCCACTGGCCAAAAGGATGGCCCAGCACAGAAGATCAACATCATCAGGTCAGGACTCTGTGGTCTACACTCATCTCCACGCCAGCGGTCACTCTTTCAGGGATGAAGATGTTCACATCCTTGATAGAGAGGAACGATGGTTTGAGAGAGGAGTAAAGGAGGCCATCTTTGTGAAAAGAAACCGTCCATCATTAAACAGAGGTGGAGACCTCCGGGTTCAACTGTCCCCCACTTACAATGCTGTTATTGCTAGTATCACTCAGCCCTCTGTAAATAGCAAACAACCATCAGGGTGTTAATGATCCATCGTAAGGCTGATGGTCCTCCTTGATCATGTGAGCAGCTGGTTTTGGCCGTCAGCAGCAAACTGGTTGATCCATTATGAGAATGTGATATTTATAAGACTAGAGGACCAGCCTTAACTTTTTTAGATTTTTCTACCTGGATTATTGAGCATGCATCAGGATATTACCAGTTTGCATCATGCAAAACCTAAAAATCTTAAAATAAAAGCGTCATCTGCATTTGCATGTGCAAAACCGGACTTGTTTCTGTATCCTGGACCTTTCTGGGTAAACAGTCAGGAAAAATGCAACGTGGAGCCCTTTAAGTAAACATACTACATATACGGTATGTACATACAAACTGGAGTCCTTGGTAACGGAGCAGAGGGAAGTCTTTTATTGTGTAGCTGGGCTTGTACACGCAGTCAGGCAGAACACCTTTGAGGAACTTCTTGTAGATCAGAGGCACTAAAATCAAACACAACGTTCAGATTTGAGTCAGCGTTTCCTCCCGCTCTGTGCTCAGCGCTTGCATCCGGGGTGATAGGAAACGGAGACGTCTCTCACCTTGATAGAACACATCTCTCGGGTCTTCCCTCAGCATGTCTGCAGCAGGGCTGCGCTGCTTGGAGGGGGTGCGTTCGTGACTCGCAGCTGTCTGTGGTATGTGGCCAACGTCGCTCATCATCAAGTTCGACTCATCTGCGGGACCAAACCCCAGAGAGTTAATAGTGTAAGAGAAGTGCTTCATACTTAATGCACAGTAAAAAAATAAAATAAAAAGGCAGTTTTGGACTGTGAGACAATTTGATTCAGCTTTAAACTCAACTTTAAAGACAGCTGGACAGATGTGGCACTTACCAACGTAAAGAGAAATGTGCTTGGACTCAATCACTGTAAATTTAAAGCTTTGGCCCAGGAGCTGCCACTGAAAGAAAACAAACAAAACAACAACAACAAAATGCATTTCTTCTTATCTACACCCACAGTGAGGAGCAAAGTCTGAGCATCAGAGTCTGAACAAATGATATGAGCTGAAAAATAAAAAAATAAAATAAATAAACTTACTGCCACCTCGACGTGGTCAGTCCCTTTGTCATTTTGCTTGTGAATAACTTCAAAAAAGTATCTCCTCTTAGCAGACAGCCTGGAAGACAGTTAGGACTCATCATCAGTCTAGTACATGTAGATCGAATCTCATCAAAATAAAGCGCTCAGTACAGTAAATGCATATTTTGGTGTGAGATCTGTGTACGACCCATTAAAATCGATCAGTCCATCTCCATCATGGCCTCTGGGCTAATTTGGCAGACAATGTCTGTTCTTTACAAACTGTTGGATTCCTAAGGAAAACCAATGTCAAAACTTCTGTTTTTTCCCTCAGTACAGTACAGTACTTTGTTTAACATCTATCCAGGGCAGGGCTTAATCTGAGCCGGATCCTGCCAGAATAGGATCCGGGTACTCTCTTATTTTGACAGGGTGCGTTCCAATAACTGTTTGCTCGGACCTGGTAACTCTCAGGTTTACTAAGAATAAAGTTATGAACAAATACGACGGCCTTGAACAAATAAAACCTATATTGGATATGTAAACTGAAAATAATTACATAAAACACAAATTTTAAACACAACACGAGCTGCCTCTTCAAGTAGTATATCAGCGTCTACCCTTAAAAAAAATCTCCGTCCCTAAAGGAAAAGCAGGAATGAACTGAAGGATGGCATTAAGAAGGCCAAGGCCACGTATGCACAGAGGATCGAGGGACAGTTCACCTCACAAGACCCACGGAGCATGTGGAAGGGTATTAAATGCATAACAGATTACAAAGGCAAAAACAAACAATGCCCCAGGGACCCATCTCTGCCTGATGCCCTCAATAAGTTTTATGCACGTTTTGATGATCCAAACAGACCTGCTAGCACCAGACTCACCTCATCACCAGATGAAGAGCATCTCAGGGTGTCCGCAGCAGAAGTGAGAGGCAGTCTCAGAAAGATTAATCCTCATAAAGCAACCGGACCAGACAACATCCCAGGGAAAGTTCTGAAGGAATGTGCGGACCAGCTCTGTGAGGTGCTGGCTGACATCTTCACCACCTCACTTGCACTGGAGTTAGTTCCCACCTGCCTGAAGACCGCGACCATCATCCCAGTCCCAAAGAGCTCCACAGTGACTGGTCTGAATGACTATAGACCGGTGGCCCTCACCCCGATAGTCGCTAAATGTTTTGAGAAACTGGTCATGTCCCACATCAAGGCAACCGTCAACATCAACGAGGACCCTCATCAATACGCATACCGTGAGAACCGATCAACAGAGGACGCCATTTCTTCCGTGGTCCACACTGCTCTCACCCACCTGGATCAGAAGGACTCATACGTGCGTCTGCTCTTTGTGGACTTCACATCTGCCTTCAACACCATGATCCCCCAAACTCTGATAGACAAACTATCTACACTTGGACTAAGCCCCTCTATTTGTAACTGGGTACTAGACTTCTTAACAGACAGACCACAGTCCGTGAAGATCCACAACTTCTCCTCCTCCACCATAACCCTCAGCACTGGCTCTCCTCAGGGATGTGTGCTGAGCCCCCTTCTGTTCACTCTGCTCACATATGATTGTACAGCCACACTTCCAGGCTGTCATATTGTTAAGTTTGCAGATGATACAGCGGTGGTGGGATGCATCACAAACAATGATGAGTCCAGCTACAGACAGGAGGTGGAACACCTGGAGAGCTGGTGCAAAGAGAACAATCTTCACATGAATGTGAAGAAGACAAAGGAGATGATTGTGGACTTCAGAAGGAACAAACACAACCATGCCCCACTGAAAATAGGTGGGTCTGCAGTGGAAGTGGTCTCCAGCTACAAATACTTGGGTGTACACATGAATGATAACCTCAGCTGGAGCAACAACACCACCAGCCTGATCAAGAAAGGTCATCAGAGACTCTACTTCCTCAGACGGCTGAGACGAGCTGGTCTGAGCAGCCCAGTCCTCACCTCCTTCTACAGGTGTGCAGTGGAGAGCATCCTGTGCTCCAGCATCAACGTGTGGCATGGAGGCTGCACAGTTGAAGAGAGGAAAGCTCTACAGAGAGTGGTGAAGGCTGCACAGAAGTCTGTTGGAGTCAGTCTCCCCACCATCACAGACATTTACACCTCCAGATGCAGGAAAAGAGCCACCTGCATCATGAAAGACCTCACTCACCCAGCACACTCACTCTTTGCCCCACTCCCCTCAGGACGGAGGTTGAGGAGCATCAAATGTAGAACCACTAGACTGAGGAACAGCTTCTACCCTGAGGCTGTTAGACTCATGAATAAATAAAAATAAAATAAAAAAAACACTGCAAAATATCACATCATGCTGATGCTGATCTGTTTTCTTGTTGCTGTATTCATCTGTGACCATCTGCTCATACAAACTCATGTTCGTGCTGCTGTTTATTCCCACTATATTAGGCTTAGTGTATTACTAGTTGATGTTTTCTTAGTTAGTTCTAGATGTTATTACTGTTTTTCTCTTTCATTGTTGTTGGATGTAACTGGGACCTCGTGTACATAATCTCGTTTTCATCTCATGTACCACATGCGGTGCAAATGACAATAAAGACTCTCTGACTCTCTGACTCTGACTCTAAAGGAGTGGTGGGGTTGAGTGCCGAGCTAACCAGGCAGTCGTACGCAGGCAGGAGCTCACAGCCGCAGGCAGGTGCCTGGAGGTTTCACATGTGGATTTGGACAACAATGAGCAGACCTTACCAGGGAGGCTTAAGAGTGTGATCCCCCTATAGTTGGAACACACCCTACGGTCCCCCTTTTTAAATAGGGGAACCACCACCCCAGTCTGCCAATCCAAGGGAACTGCCCCCGATGTCCACGCGATATTGCAGAGTCGCGTAAGCCAACACAACCCTACAACATCCAGAGCCCTAAGGAACTCCGGGCGAATCTCATCCACCCCCGGAGCCTTGCCACCGCAGAGCTTTTTAACCACCTCGGCGACCTCAGCACCAGAGATCGGAGAACCCGACCCAAAGTCCCCAGGCTCTGCTTCCTCAGTGGAAGACGTGCCAGTAGGATTGAGGAGGTCTTCGAAGTATTCCGCCCACCGACTCACAACATCCCGAGTTGAGGTCAGCAGCACGCCACCTCCACCATAAATGGTGTTGGTCTCGTACCTCTTTCCCCCCCTGAGACGCCGGATGGTGGACCAGAATCGCCTCGAAGCCGTACGGAAGTCATTCTCCATGGCCTCTCCGAACTCCTCCCACGCCCGAGTTTTTGCCTCAGCAACCACCCGAGCCGCATGCCGCTTGGACTGCCGGTACCTATCAGCTGCTTCCGGGGTCCCACAAGCCAAAAAGGCCCAATAGGACTCCTTCTTCAGCCTGACAGCATCCCTCACTGCCGGTGTCCACCACCGGGTTCGAGGGTTGCCACCTCGACAGGCACCAACAACCTTGCGGCCACAGCTCCGATAAGCTGCCTCGACAATAGAGGCGCGGAACACGGCCCACTCGGACTCCATGTCCCCCGCCTCCCTCGGAACGTGTTCAAAGCTCTCCCGGAGGTGGGAGTTAAAGCTCCGTCTTACGGGAGACTCTGCCAGACGTTCCCAGCAGACCCTCACGATACGTTTGGGTCTGCCAGGTCTGACCGGCATCCTCCCCCACCATCGGAGCCAACTCACCACCAGGTAGTGGTCAGTAGACAGCTCCGCCCCTCTCCTCACCCGAGTGTCCAAGACATGCGGCCGCAGATCAGATGAGACGACAACAAAGTCGATCATCGAACTGCGACCTAGGGTGTCCTGGTGCCAAGAGCACATATGGACACCCTTATGCTTAAACATGGTGTTCGTTATGGACAATCCATGACGAGCACAGAAGTCCAATAACAGAACACCACTCTGGTTCAGATCAGGGGGGCCGTTCCTCCCAACCACACCCCTCCAGGTCTCACTGTCATTGCCCACGTGAGCGTTGAAGTCCCCCAGTAGAACAAGGGAGTCCCCAGGAGGCGCACTCTCCAATACCCCCTCCAAGGACTCCAAAAAGGGTGGGTAGTCTGAGCTGCCGTTTGGTGCATAGGCACAAACAACAGTCAGAGCCCGTCCCCCCACACGTAGGCGAAGGGAGGCTACCCTCTCGTTCACCGGGGTGAACCCCAACGTACAGGCACCAAGATGGGGGGCAACCAGTATGCCCACTCCTGCTCGGCGCCTCTCACCAGGGGCAACTCCAGAGTGGAAGAGTGTCCAACCCCTCTCAAGGAAACTGGTTCCAGAGCCAGAGCCATGCGTTGAGGTGAGTCCGACTATTTCTAGTCGGAACCTCTCAACCTCACACACTAGCTCAGGCTCCTTCCCCACCTGTTGTTGTACCAATTATAAAAATGGACCAGGTCTTTTAAAGTTACAGTATTATCCTTTTACTATATACAGTATTTAGTATCTGGGAGTTTAACCCTCCTGTTGTGTTTGGATCAAAATGTCCCACGAAGTTTGAAAACTGAAGTCATTTTGAGTCCAAATAACTAATTACTGTATGGATATCCGTGTGCCCACGTGTTGCTAAGGTTGCTAACTAACCATCTTCATAGCTGAGTCAACTTACTAAACTGGTCCTGTGAAGCCTACAGCGTTTCCTGCTCAGCTACTCTTGCAGCTAACAGCTCTGACACATTTCCAGCAAACAAGCAGATACGCTTTCCTCAGACTGGTCTAGGTTACAGTAAAGCTAAGCATCCCCCCCCCCCACACACACACACACAGAAGGACATTAAGAAACATAAACAAAGAAACGCTTAGTTATTCTATTTAGGCACTGCTGCTGATGTGTTCGAATAGAAATCTCTGCAGTAAAAGTTGCAGCTATGTCCATTTTCATTTGTTGGCTCTGAGACAGGAAAAAGTGTGTTACAGTAAATTTAATATACCTGCACCAGAATTTCAACAAAAGTATTTAGTGACAGCCTTTGAGTAAATATGCCCTGTTTTGGATTATTATTATTTTTTTTTTTAGGTGATCATCAGGACAAAAAATTAGATCTTTATCTGATCTTTCCATTAATCAAACCTCACCCTGCCTTGTTGCCTCGTGTCAATATTTAACAAAAACTAGGACAAAATGCAGAAGTAGGGAATAAAAATGTATATCCTCACTGTTTCCAAAAAAGTAAGGAGGTTAAGCAGCAGCCAGGTAGCGATAGCCAAATGTTAAATGAATTATTAGCAAGTGTGTTGCTTCTATTAAAGCTGAAATATAAAATATTGTTTTTGTTTTGCTGCATTATATAATTCAGTTGTGTCAAGATGATTCAAGACAGAAAAAAACTGGGGGAAAAAAATCAAATGTTGCTGCCAAATAATCTTGGACAAAGTGTGCATGCCTTGGTTGATTTGACGCCTTAAAGACCGTGTAAAGTGAAATTAGATTTGTGTTTTTAGTTTATCACATGGCATAAATGTGTTATTAATCACCCATATAAATCTGACTGATTAAAAACATTGTTTTCCTTATAAAATTAAGTGTCAAAAATCATGAAAATACATTATTTTCCCTTAGTCTGGAACTGTGGGGGCGTGTCAGCAGTGGGCGTGGTTTCAGCGCAGCACTGCAGCTCAGAGAGCAAGTAGGAGG
>JBBPBX010015751.1:10056-30485 GCA_038048925.1 Garcialebias charrua
TCTACCTTATAATGTTTTGCTAGTTTTTTGATACTTTGTTAAAAAAAAAAAAAAATCTTTTGTTTTTTTCTCTCTTTTTGTTTTCTATTGTTTATTGTTTGTTTGTTTATTGTTTAATGAAATTCTATCACTGCTGTTCATTGTTCTTTAGTTTTAGCAGGTCGCTTTCGTAAATGAGCCCATGAGGTTCAAAAGATTTACCTGACTAAATAAAGGTTGAATGAATGAATGGTGCAAAAGGTAAAAGAAAAAAAAAAAGAAATAGATGAAACGTTTCATCCAAAAGACTTCATCAGTCTGAGGAGCTATGATAAACTCAGTCTTATGAATAGTCAAGTCAGATTTATTTATATAGCACATTTAAAACAGAAACTGTTACCAAAGTGCTTAACAAAAAGATCCAGCCATCAATTCTCTTTTACCGTATTTTTCGGATTATAGGTCGCACCGGAATATAGGTCGCAGTGTCCAATTATTGCCAAAAAATTGGAAAAATCCATAAATAGGTTGCACCGGTGTATAGGTCGCACCTACGTCACCGCCGACGTAACGCGTCATCCACCGCTGACGCGCCACATGACCGCTGAGTCAACCCAGCAATATGGACCGAGTGTTTAGCTCTGCTGCTAATGTCTGCCAGAAGCTAACAGAAGCTAAACATGAGACGATTCCGTCTCTGAAAACACGAATAAAAAAATCAAATTTTATGTCAAATGTTTTGTCGAGACCATAGTAACATACTGTACATTAAAGCCTTATAATTAAACTCTGTAAGCAGAAAAAATATACACCGAGTAGTTTTGAAGCTATTATAACGTAAACAGAAGTACACAGATATAAAACGAAGGCTAACACGAGACGAGTCCGCCTCTGACACGAATAAAAAATCGAATCTCATCTCAAATGTTTTCTCCAGGACATAGTAACGTACATTAAAGCTCCTATAATTACAATATGTCAGCAGAAAAAATATACACCGAGTGGTTTTGAAGCTATTATAACGTAAACAGAAGTACACAGATATAAAACGAAGGCTAACACGAGACGAGTCCGCCTCTGACATGAATAAAAAATCAAATTTTATGTCAAATGTTTTGTCGAGACCATAGTAACGTACATTAAAGCCTTATAATTACACTCTGTAAGCAGAAAAAATATACACCAAGTGGTTTTGAAGCTATTATAACGTAAACAGAAATACAACCACAAGCTAACAGAAGCTAAGCTATGCTAATAAAAGATCGTTTTTTATTTTATTTTAATCTCAAACGTCTAATAAAGCTACAGTACTCACTTGTAAACGTCCACACTGTGATTCCATTCTGTAAGTGGTTCTTGACTTATCTTGCAAACAAACAGCAAACAAACAGAGCTAACAGAAGCTACATCCAGACCAGGAGGCCGACAGAGTCAGTCCGAGCAGAGGAGCTTTTTTTCGGACACATGAGCTGGAAACTGTCTTCTTTTTCTTCTTGGGTCGGTGTACTCCTCTGGAAGTGGTACTGCACTGCACCCCTAGCGGCCAAAAGTGGTACTGCACCATTTTCTGCTAAAGTTAAAAAGACTCATAACTGAGTCAAAAATTGGTCTAAAAATATGGGGAAAAAATCCATAAATAGGTCGCACTGGTGTATAGGTCGCAGGCCTTGAAAAAACCATAAAAAGGTGTGACCTATAATCCGAAAAATACGGTACTTGCTTCTTCCATTTTGGGTCACAGGGGTTGCCGGTGTCCATGTCCAGCAATCACTGTGCGAGGGGCAGGGTACATACACCCTGGATGGGTCGCAAGTCCATTACAGGGGAAAACAAGATATATTTACAGCACAAATCTAAAAACACAAAACATAATTAGAAACTATGAAATAGTAAATCAGATCACCTTGTGTCAAATGGAATAACAACAAAAAAGCATAAACACAGTCAGAAAGATAAATCAGATGATCGTGTGTTAAATAGGAATAAAACAAAAATCGTAAACACAATCAGAATCAATGAAAAACTAAATCTAAATCTGATCACCCTGTGTTAAATCCTTCCATGAAACTCAATAGTCATGTAAACATGATCGTTAAATCCTGTTTTTTCCAGCTGAGGCGACTGTCTAAGCTGAAGCCCATATTGTCAAAAAAAATAACCTGGAGACAGTAATACATGCATTACATCTAGGCTTGATTACTGCAATTCACTCCTGTTTGGTATCAGTCAGACCACCATTGCACGACTACAACTAGTCCAGAACACAGCAGCCCGATTTTTAACCATACAGCCAAAGAGCACATTACAGTACACCAGTCTTGGCCTCCCTGCACTGGCTACCGGTTCATCTTCGAATCCAGTTCAAAATTCTCCTGTATGTCTACAAATCGCTGAACAGCCCCCCCCCATCTCTCTGATTTGCTACAGCCGTATGTCCCACCACGTTCTCTGAGGTCAGCGGACCAGTTGCTCCTCACAGTTCCAGGAACACGTCTTAAGCGCAGAGGTGATAGGACCTTAAAGCTGCAGTATGTAGCTTTTTTTATGAACATATTTCTTCACTCTGTCACTACCTCCTGACAGACTGATGTTAGCCAGGTAATCTCTGAAAAAAAAAAAAAAAAATATTGTCCCCTTGCTTCTCCAGGTGGTAAATAAGCATTTCTAAAAAGAAAAGGTGACCCACCATTTTCCAGCCAATAAAAACAGAGTTTGTAACCAGCCAATAAAAACAGAGCTTGAATTTGAATCAGCCAATAAAAACAGAGCTTGAATTTGAAATTTAACAGACCACAAGGGGGCAGAGCGGGATCAGAATGCTTTGCCTGTTGAAAATATTTCTAAGTGCTGGAGTTCTACAGAAACTGCATACTGTACCTTTAATAATAATAATAATAATAATAATAATGAATTCAATTTATAGCGCACTTGTCATTAATGAAAATCTCAAAGTGCTACAAAGTGCAACAGAATTAAATGTCAATAAAACAAGTAATAAAACAAGTAAAATCAATAACAGTATCAACTAAGATCAAAGATAGAATCATGAGGAGGCAGAGTATGCTTGGTTAAAAAGAAAGGTCTTCAAGCCGCTCTTAAAGTCAACCAGTGACTGTGGAGCTCTTAGGCAGTCAGGAAGAGAGTTCCACAGGCGGGGGGCAGCCACACTGAAAGCCCGGTCTCCCATGGTCCTTAATTTGGTTCTCGGAATGTGAAGTAGATGACTGTTCTGTGACCGTAGAGACCGGGTGGATGAGTATGGTGCAAGAATGTCCTTTAGATAATCTGGTGAAGTTCCGTGTAAGCATTGATGTGTAATGAGAGCAGTTTTGTACTGAATTCTGTAGGCGACAGGAAGCCAATGAAGGTTATGGAGAATGGGTGTAATATGTTCAAATTTACGAACTCTCAACAAAATCCTTGCTGCACTGTTTTGAATATATTGAAGCTTCTGAAGGTATTTACCAGGGATTCCAATAAACAGGGAGTTGCAGTAGTCGAGCCTGGAGGAGACAAAAGCATGGACGAGCTTCTCAGCATCGGAAAAAGTTAGGGATGGGCGAAGTCTGGAGATGTTTCGAAGATGGAAGAAGCAAGTTTTAAACAGAAGCTTAATGTGATTTTCAAATGTAAGATGAGAGTCCATTTTTATTCCAAGATTTGTAACAGAGGTGGAGAGGGGGATGTCTTGTCCAGAAAAGGAAATTGTTGTTATAGTAGATGTTTGTACCTGGTGAGGGGTGCCAATCAGTATGGCCTCAGTCTTGGAGCAGTTTAATTGAAGAAAGTTCTGATTCATCCATGCCCTTATTTCCTCCAGGCAGGCAGAGAGGGCAGTGAGTGAAGATGGAGATGACAATGGGGAAGATGAGGAGGCTCCAGTCCTGATGTAAAGCTGTGTATCGTCGGCATAACAGTGAAAAGAAATGTTGAACTGATTAATAATTTGACCTAAAGGCAGCATGTAAAGGGAAAACAGCAGGGGCCCCAGAACTGACCCCTGAGGGACACCACAGGAGACACAGACTGTCTGGGACGTGGCGTTGCCAAGACTAACACATTCCAGCCTATCGGAGAGGAAAGATTTGAACCAGTCCAGGACAGTGTCACAGAGACCGACCTCCACATGAAGACGGTGGAGGAGGATACTATGGTCCACAGTGTCGAAAGCTGCAGTGAGGTCAAGGAGGACAAGGATGGAGGGAGAACCAGTGTCAGCAGCCATGAGGACATCATTGGTAACTCTCAGCAATGCAGTCTCAGTACTGTGAGCTGCCCTGAATCCAGACTGGAACTTCTCATACAGGGAGTGTTGCTGTAGGTGGTCCTGCAGCTGAGCAGCAACTGCTTTTTCCAGCACTTTAGACAGAAAAGGGAGGTGTGAAATTGGGCGGTAATTAGAAAAAATGTCGGGATCCAAATTGGATTTTTTCAGAAGAGGCCTAATGATGGCAGTTTTTAGAGGCAGTGGAACATGACCAGATTGTAGAGACTGATTTATTATTTGAGTGATTAATGGGCTTATTGCAGAGTGATTGGATTTTATGAGAGACGAGGGGAAAGGATCCAGGGCGCAGGATGAAGGCTTCATTTTCTTGATGATGGCTTCCACTTCACTCTGAACAACTTCATCAAAGCTGCTCAGGGACCCAGAATGCAGACGGGTAGATGGCACACTGAGAACAGGGAGGTTGTGGAGCTGAGATCTGATAGTGTCAACTTTGTTTTTAAATGATGAAAGGAACAGGTCGCATTTTTGAGCAGAGTCCTCAGGAGTTTGTTTAATGGGATTAAGCAGATGAGTTATTGTGGAGAAGAGCTGTTTAGAGTTTCCAGGGCAGGTGTTGATGATGTTGGAATAATATTTGGAGCGTGCTTCTTTAAGAGAATAGGCGTACGCTTTCTGATGTTCTTTATATGCCTGCTTATGTACAGAGAGACCAGATGATTTTACACGTCTCTCAATAGCACGGCCAGTTGCCTTCATCTTGCGCAGCTCACCAGTGTACCAGGGGGCTGAACGGGAGAAAGAAACCAGCCTTGTCTTCAAGGGAGCATGTAGGTCCAGAAGCTCTTGGAGAGATTGGTTGTAGTAATCCACAGAGTCATCTGCAGATGAATGATTGACAGCAGTCAGGGCGTGAAGATCAGTAGACAGAACATCAGGGAAAATGTACTTCTCTGTAGCAGGCCCAAGACTTTGGAGCGAGTTACCTCTGCTTGTCAGACAGGCCCCCTCCCTCTCGGTTTTCAAATCCCGTTTAAAAACACACTACTATCCTGTAGCTTTCAACACCAGATGATCTGTTTGAACCTGTTCGCTTCACACAGGTTAGTCATTATATTTATTATCTGCAACGCTTTTATGTCTATATTCTGATTTTACTTCAATTTGTATGTTGCTTATGTGTTGCCTGTTTTTTGTCAGTTTGTACAGCACTTTGTTTGGCCTAGTTGCTGTTTTAAGTGCTCTATAAATAAAATGGTATGGTATGGTAAATGTCAATGAGTAGAGATGAGTTTTTAGGAGTTTTAAAAGCAGAGACTGAAGTGGCCTGTTGAATGTTGATTCCAGAGTTAAAGGCCCATGACTGAAAAGGCTCAATCTCCTCTGAGCCTGGTTCTATTTCATGTAAGCTCTGCCCTTTAAGCTAAACCTATTGGGTTTATCCCTGCGCTTCGCACCAACACTGAAGACTTCTAGTCCACGCCCACCTGCTGTGGGCCACAACTCGGTCTACCATTAAAGCCCCCGTTAACCGAGAAACTGCTCCCAAAATTTTTTCAAACCAACAAAGAAACTTCTACTAACAACATGTCTGTTAGACCACCCTTCAAGAGATGCACAGGATGTAACTTTGGGTTCATCCTGGCAGCGGACAAACATCCGCTCTGTGAAGCGTGCCTTGGAGCCGACCACGTTCAGCAGGCCATGGTCCAGCACCCCGCCTTCCCGGCCTGCCAGCTTCTGACGATGGAGGAAAAGGAGCGCCGGTTCAACCTCTTTTCCCAGGCGGAAATAGTGGCTCGACCGATGGAGGACGCAGCACCCAGCCCGTGGTTCAAGCAGTTGGTCTTTGGGGGTAGCTAGTGAGACCGACCCGTCCTCTTCTGGAGGTTCGGAACCGGCTTCGTCTTTCCTCCGCCTGCCGGAGATGACTAGCCACCGCGTCCCACCATCTCCTCTGGAATGCGCGGGACCGGCCTTACCCTCCACCGTGGGAGCAGCCATGGCCGCCGGAGGAGCCGCCATGGCTGACGCGCGGGACCCAGCTTGCCCGTCCGGAGGACCGGACCCAGTGCCCATCCAGCTTTCTGACACTGTGTCATGCAGCAGCCGAGTGCTGTCTCCTGAGGACGTGGGAAAGATGCCACCCCACGCAGACGAGCAAGACGTTCATGTCACACTGACCAACACGTTGCCCAACATGATCAGGTGGGCAGCAAATGTGTGTGGCCTGAAGGTCCCTGAAGGCACCACGCAGGCGTCTTCATTACTTCTGGCAGGAAGATTCGCCGCCTAGGGTGGGAGATAGGTGCAAGCAGTCTGGCCGTGTGTTCCCGACATCCTCTCTTTGCTTCTGGGCGAGGCCAGCGAGCCGCTGAAGATGAGAGCTCCGGTTTCATCTTTTGTTCTGGTGACGAAGGTCCAGGGGCTGACGGACCAGACCTTCCCCCCGGTGCCGCCGCTGGAGCCCAGTTTGTTTGCCGTGTTTGGCCTCAGGTCCCCAAAGCATGTGGGGAAGCCTATTTCACCGCCTTCACCGGGAGGCCAGTTTGCCACCAAGATGTAGGACCGCATTCACAGGTGCTCATCCCAGGTTGGTGCTGCGGCTAACAACATTGCGCTCCTGGCGCTTAGCATCGGGTGGGAGCTGACGCACGAGATGGCTGGAGCAGCTCTTGACGCCATCACCAACCTGTGTATGGTGCTGGCGACATGTTCTACCAGGATTTCAGCGTGGGCCACATTGCTTCAGAGGCAGGTTTGGCTCAGACTTTCTTCCACCATCCCGGAGGATGTGAAGAAGCAGCTTCTGGAGGGTCCGATTTCCTTACAGGGTCTGTTCGGGGCGCACTATCAAACCGTTTTTGAACAATTACGTTCATCCTCCGAGGCGCTCGAACAGGTACGCAAGCACATAGTGTCGTCTCGGGTATCTGTTCTACGGCCTCTTGGTTGTCGGCGTCTCCATTTATCCGTTTTTACTTACGGGATGTCTCCAGCTCCTCTTTGACACATTCTGTTCTCAGGGTTGCAGCAGAGTAAAACCTTTTTTCATTATCAATAAACTTATTGATTAAATGACAGTTGTTTCTGTCTTTTATTGATGGGTGTTATGGTTCAAACGTTCCTTCAGTCAGAAGTACTCTTTGAAGCGGTTTTGGATCCTGTTATGAATTCCAGTAAGCTTTATTCATTTACCACCAGATAATGAGGTTGTTCACCTGCTTTTACATTTATTTAGGTATGCCGTTGCCAGAGTGTGTTATGGTTCCAGTCAGACCCAGTGAGGCATGGACCATATCCTGCTCCGCCTTTAACCGAATAAGTGTAGCTTAAAGGGCAGAGCTTACATGAAATAGAACGATGGTTACGTATTGTAACCCCAGATTCTATATAAGCGTAGCCCTTTAAGCCTTGGGCCTCACTGGATCTCATTTGGCTGAATTTTTTTAATTACCTTTTGGGAGCAGTTTCTCGGTCAACGGGGGCTTTTGTGGTAGACCGAGGTGTGGCCCACAGCAGGTGGGCTTGGACTAGAAGTCTTCAGTGTTGGCGCAAAGCGCAGGGATAAACCCAATAGGTGTAGCTTAAAGGGCTACGCTTACACTCATAGAATCTGGGGTTACAATACGTGACCATTGTTTTTGGTACAACCAAAAGCAGCTGGTCTGATGATCTCAAAGCCTGAGAAGGAGCACAAGGATGAAGTAGGTCAGAAGGTGCGAGGTCGCTAATGCACTTATGTCAGTAGTAGAATTTTAAAATTGATTCTGATGCACACAGGAAGCCAGTGAAGGGAGGACAGAACTGGTGAAATGTGCTCAAACCTGTAAGTTCCTGTTAAGCCTCGGATATAGTTGACGCGTCGCATAGGGCGCGCGGCCAAAGTGACGCAATCGCGAAGTCCCCACCCCCGTGCTTTGGCCAGCGCGTTGGTTTCGCGCGTGGTCGTGCACCTCCCAGATTTTGAAGCTCTGCAAGCCTAGCGCGCGCGCTGAATTGATTGACAGGTCGGGTGTGGACCTCACGCCAGCCTTCACGCCATACTATACCATTTTATTTATAGAGCACTTAAAACAGCAACAAAGGCCAACCAAAGTGCTGTACAAACAGAAAAATGGCATCATAAGAGAGGCATACAGATTTTTTTTTTTAAACAAGTTAAAAAAAAGATGTCAAAGTAGCTAAATGGATAGATTACTGTATAAGGCAAATGTAGAAAACTAAAAACAGGAACATGTTAGCATTGGTTTTTGCCAGCAGTCCAACAGATTATTAAAACCATTTAGAGAGGTCAAGGTCGAGAGCTTCAGATATTTTTGTAAGATATTCCAGGAAGCAGGAGCGGAGTAGGAGAAGGTCCTTTTGCCAAGTTTACCGGTAATCCTCACTGACGGAACACTGCAGGTAATCATGTCCTGAGAGCGCACGCTGTATCTGCACTCACACAGACATGTAGGAGGAGATGTATGAAGGCAGCAGACCAAGAAGTGATTTAAAGATGAAAATGTACCAGTGGAAGAGTCTGCGTGAAGTTAATGATGTCCAGTTAACCAGTGAATAACAGTGGTGGGTACGATAATCACAGCCAGTTATAAATCTTAGTGCACCATGATAGACAGCATCCAACATCTGTAGGGTGCTTGTAGGAGCATTTATGTAGATAATGTCACCGTAATCAATGGAGGGAAGGGAAGTCAGTTACAAGGCGTTTCTTAGCATTCAGTGTTAGACAGGATCTGTTTCTGAAAAAGAAACCCAGTTTAACTTTCAGTTTCTTTACTAGGTTTTCCACGTGGAGCAAAAGAGAGATTTGAATCGACCAGGAGGATACCCAAATATTTATAGGAATCAACAAACTTAAAGGTTCAGTATGCAGTTTCTGTAGAACTGCAGCAGTTAGAAATATTTTCAACAGGCAAAGCATTCTGATCCCTCCCCCTCAGAGCCATATGTGGCTCTGCCCCCTTGTGGTCTGTTGAATTTCAAATTCAAGCTCTGTTTTTATTGGCTGATTCAAATTCAAGCTCTGTTTTTATTGGCTGGAAAATGGCGGGTCACCTTTTCTTTTTAGAAATGCTTATTTACCACCTGGAGAAGCAAGGGGACAATATTTTTTTTTAAATTTTTTCAGAGATTACCTGGCTAACATCAGTCTGTCAGGAGGTAGTGACAGAGTGAAGAAATATGTTCATAAAAAAAGCTACATACTGCAGCTTCAATAGGGACACCATTTTAGGTGTGTTTGAGGAAGAACTGCTGGGACTGAATTCCTGTTTGAAAAAAGCATCCCTTTGGTTTTATCAGCATTTAAGACATGTTTGAGACGGAACTAATCAGACTGGATGATGTCAAAAGCAGATTGCAAAAGCTGGAAAGCCTTAGCAACAGTTTTAGCTCGACAGTAAACAACTGTGTCATCAGCATAGAAATGTAAGGATGCATCAGGGATGCTTTGACCTATGTTACTTATGTAGATTGTAAAGAGGGTGAGTCCTAAGACTGAGCCTTGTGGTACACCTTTGTTGACTGTTAAATAACAGGAAGTACCGTTATGTTGAACAATTGCCTCCGATCAGAAAGATAGTTAGAAAACCAACCAATGGTGTGATCTGAGAAACCGATTTCTGAGAGCTTATGACACTAGCTGTTATGATACAGTGTCAAATGCTTTAGACAGGTCTAAGAAAAGTGCACAATAATCCTTAGCATCCAATGCTTCAACAACATCATTCAAGCAGTCGTTGTGCTGTGTTGTTTCCTGAAACCAGATTGGTGGAGAGGTAAGATGTTAAATGAGTCCAAATACTTTTTGATTTGAGAGTTTATCAGTTTTTCTTGAACCTTGGCTAAAATGCAGAGTTTAGAGATCAGTCGTTAGTTGTTCAGTGAGGTGGAGTCACCTCCCTTCAGCAAAGGAAGAACAAAGGCTGTTTTCAAAGCATCCGGAATGGAGTTTGTGGGTCACAGGGACTGAAATGATATGAGCAGCCAGCCTTAAGAAATAAGGTGGAAGTTCATCTGGACCTGCAGATTTTTTAGGATCAAGATCATTTAACAGTTTATTAACCTCACTGACTGAGAACGGAGAAAAAGAGAAGGTGTGATTAATTGAGGATTGACTTGTAGGAGGGATTTGATTTGTAGAAGTTTGATTATTAGGTGAAGTGGCTGACTTTCCATTTGTAACTGTGTCAAATAATAAACTAGAAGCAACAAAATGTTTGTTGAAACAGTTCAGGATCTCGTGCTTATTTGACACAGGGACAGAGTTAACGAGAAGTTGTGATGGGAGGTCAGATGATTGGTGGGTGCTTGAGAGAGATTTGATGGTTTTCCAGAATCTTTTAGGGTCGTTTAGATTTTTGGAAGTCTGAGATTTAAAAAAATAGTTACGTTTTGCGGCTTTGATGGCAGTTGTGCATTTATTCCTCAGCTGCCGAAAATTCTACCAATCAGTGTCTGAGCTAGATTTTCTCGCTGCGGCCCAAAGATGCCTCTCCTATGCAGGAGGTCAGCTAGTTCAGGAGTAAACCAGGGGCTGTCACGTCCAAGATTAAGCTTCAGGGTGGATAAAGCCGATAACCTGCGTTATTTACACAGTATGCTTTGCTTGTAAATAAAATGGCTGTCCATGTTAAAACATATTTTAAAATTTTACAAAACTAAAACACCCTACAGTATTTTTACAGTTAAAATAAAAGTTCATCAAATAAAGTCAAATGTTAAAAGTAATTGTGGTTCCCTTTAATAATAATTAATAATAATAATAATAATGAATTCAATTTATAACGCGCTTTTCATTAGTGAAAATCTCAAAGCGCTACACACATTGAATGCTACACACATTCATAAACCGGTGGCGGCAGACTACCATGCAAGGTGCTTTCCAGTCCTACCGGGAGCAACTCGGGGTTAAGTGTCTTGCCCAAGGACACAATGACACATGGTGTGGGGAACCGGGATTCGAACCGCCAACCTTCCGATCGGGGGACGACTGCCATTACCACTACGCCAATTTATTGTTTATCACTCATGAAACCTACAGAGGAAGAGATAACATTTCCTTAATAGGTCGACCTATTAAGGAAATGTTTGATGTGAGAGTAACTGATGATACAATGGCATTGGAGTAATTTTTGTGTTTTTTCTTTTCATTCAGTCTACTACACCAAGGCAAAGCTCCCTGACACCACCATGCAAGATGTGCGAAGAATCATAAGAAAAAAATGCAACAACATAAAACTATGCCAAGCAACTAAATGAAAAGAACTAAAAGTACTGTTCATTCATTCATTCAACCTTTATTTAGTCAGGTAAATCTTTTGAACCTCATGGGCTCATTTACGAAAGCGACCTGCTAAAACTAAAGAACAATGAACAGCAATGGTAGAATTTCCTTAAACAATAAACAAACAAACAATAAACAATAGAAAACAAAAGAGAGAAAAAAACAAAAGAAAGTTTTTTTTTTTTTTAACAAAGTATCAAAAAACTAGCAAAACATTATAAGGTAGACGTATAAAATCAAAGACAGGAACAAATCTGCATTGGTTTTTGCCAGGATTCCAACAGATTCTGAAAACCATTTAGAGAAGTCAAGGTCGAGAGCTTCAGATCTTTTTGTAAGATATTCCATGAAGCAGGAGCGGAGTAGGAGAAGGCCCTTTTTCCAAGTTCAGTCCTCACTGACGGAACACTGCAGGTAATCATGTCCTGAGAGCGCACGCTGTAGCTGCACTCACGCAAAGACATGTAGGAGGAGATGTTGCAGCCGAAAGAAACTTACTCGGTGGGTGTGGCAAGATGGCGCCTCTGTGTGGCTTCGCCAGTGCTCCCCGACTTATTCTTTTTAGCCGTCTGTTGTTTTTATTTTTAATTTATTTAGTTTTTGTCAGCAAATGTAGCACGTTTGCTATACGTGTCTATGACCGGGATGCGCTGTTGGCGATCAAAGAATCGCTAATGGTTCGTTGTAACAGCTGGAGCAGCTCAGGTGGGAGTAATCCACCTCCACCTCCGTTTGTTTGCTGCTCACATGAGTGCCCGCTGCAATTCTCCAGAAGCAAGAAACGTAAAAGGGGATCTCGAGCCGGAGTCCAGGCTCGTGTAAGACGTTTGCACAGATTTTTGGCCAGTGAGCGGGGTTCATCTCGATGTCTGCGGTCCGTGCCAACCAGCTGGGAGCCGGACACGTCACTGGGAACCGGGTCTGTCGGGACCTGCAACTCATCGCCATCTCTCTATATGAATAGAGGCTTACATGCTCACCAACGGAGATTTATTCGTCACAAACGCTCCTTGGATGAGCGCAATTTAATCTACATCCCGCTGAATATGGATATGAAAGTTGATAAACTGTCATCTCTGCGCATGGCCCTCCTCAACGTTCGTTCCATCAGCAACAAGTCATTTGCTGTGAACGAATTGTTCACAAAGGAATCTCTTCACTTCATGTTTTTAACTGAAACATGGCAACAAAGTTTGGATTTTGTTCACCTGCGGGAGCTCTGTCCAGGAAACTGTTCGGTGCTTGCAACTCCCAGAGAAGGGCGCAGAGGAGGTGGACTAGCGACCATGTTTAAAGACACTTTCTCCTGCAGACTGGTAAAACCACCAACTTTTTCTACTTTTGAACTTCAAATAATTAAAGTTGGCTCTTTTAATTTATTTTACTGTATTTTGGTATACAGACCTCCTGGCGCAGCCGGAGAGTTTTTATCTGAATTTACTGAGCTGCTGTCTACTATCATCAAGCTGGAGAAAATTATAATTTTGGGTGATTTCAATTTACATGTAGATGATGATTCTTGTAAAGCAGCAGTTGATCTTATCTCTATTACTGAGTCTTTTCATTTTACTCAGCATGTTCATGTACCCACACATTGCAAAGGTCATACTTTGGATCTTCTTTTTTCCTTTGGCCTCAACATTGATCTTGTTTGTGTAGAGGACATATTTTTCAGTGATCACAGTTGCTTATATTTTAATTTGTCCTTCAGCACTGATCCTGCTCCTCCTAGTCGCTTGATCCAAAAAAGAATAATAACTGAGCACACAGCCAAAACTTTTATTTCGCATTTTGATCCTTCACATTTAGTTTTTAACTCATTGAATGTGGACCTAGCAGTATCATGTTTTAATGCTTACTGTACTGATCTCTTGAATTTAATTGCACCTTTGAAACAAAGCACTGTTCGTGGTACAAACTCTCCTTGGATTAATAATGAAATCATGTCACTGAGGAGATTATGTCGGAAAACAGAACGTTTATGGAAACGTACTGACTTAGAGGTTCACAGGCTTCATTTAAAAGACTTAATCTGTTCCTTAAATGAGATGATTAAGAATGCAAGATCAAATTATTTTGCTAATCTCATCAAATCAAAAGGACGAAATCCAAAAATCTTATTTGACACGATCAAAAACATTGTTTCTCCGATGTGTTCGCTTCAAAGTAATTTTAATTATGCTGATTGTAATTTGTTTTAAAAAAATTTTATTGACAAAGTTGCTAACATCAGAGCTGGTATCTTACCGTCAACATCCAGTTATGTGGACCCTCGACCGTTGACCTTGACGACATGGTCCTCTTTTGACCCAGTGTCCGTTAAAGGTTCAGTATGTAATTTCTGGAACACGCTGGAACTTGGGAAATTTTTAACAGAGACACGTTTCTGGTCCCTCCCCCTCAGAGCCATATATGGCTCTGTTACACCTTGCTCTGCTGGAATTCAAATTCAAGCTCTGTTTTTATTGGCTGGTTAACGGCGGGTCACTGTGGCTTTTTAGAAATGCTTTTAGAGAAGCAAGGGGACAATAGTTTTTTTCAGAGATTACTTGTCTAAAATCAGTATGTCAGGAGGTAGTGACAGAGTGAAGAAATATGTTAAAAATATATTGTTAGAAAAGTTACATACAGCTCCTTTAAGGACATTTCTGATCTTTTGACACACATGACAATGTCATCGAGTCCACTGGATGTTCTTCCATCATCTCTTTTTAAAGATGTTTTTGATTTTATTGGTCCCAGTGTAGTCAGCCTGATAAATTTATCTCTTAGTTCTGGATCTGTACCTCAATGTTTTAAAACTGCTGTTGTCTGTCCTCTGTTAAAAAAGCCTAACCTGGACTGCACTCTGCCTGAAAATTATAGACCCATTTCTAAACTTCCTTTATTGTCGAAAATCCTTGAGAAGGTTGTAGCTCAACAACTGAACTTTTATATTGAGGACAATGATCTTTTGGACAGTTTCCAGTCTGGTTTTCGTAGACTGCATTCCACTGAATCTGCATTACTAAAAGTTTCTAGTGATGTGTTGATGGCAGCTGACACTGGACATTACACTGTGTTTGTTGCTTTGGACTTGACTTCAGCATTTGATACTGTGGATCACACTGTTCTCATTAACAGATTATGTGACCTGTTTGGTATTTCTGGTACGGTTTTAAATTGGTTCAATTCTTATTTATCTAATAGGTCTTTTACTGTTTTCATGAACAATGTTCATTCTGACGTTTCTGATCTGCCCTATGGGGTGCCCCAGGGTTCAGTTTTGGGCCCGATCCTCTTTTTATTGTACCTACGCCCATTAGGCTTTATCTTAAATAGCTTTAGTAACGTCTCATACCATGTGTACGCTGATGACATTCAATTGTATTGTTCATTTCGACTGTCTGAATTCTATAAATTGACTGAACTCAGTAACTGCCTATCAGCCATTAAGATATGGCTTAATGACAACCACCTGCAGCTAAATGCTAACAAGACTGAAACGCTTATCGTTGCTCCGGATGATAAAATCATTGAAATTAAGAAGCATCTTGGGTTCCTAAACCTTGCGAACAAAAACAACCTCAGATATCTGGGTGTTCTCTTTGACAGCTCTCTGTCAATGGACAATCATTGCAAATTGTTAGTTCGAAACTGTTTTTATCATTTAAGGAATATTTCTAAGCTACGTGCTATTGTATCACAAAAGGAATTAGAAATGATTGTCCATGCATTTATTTCTTCTCGCCTAGACTATTGTAACGGCCTTTTAGTGGGGATTAGTAAATCCTCCATAGCTTCCCTTCAATCTGTGCAAAACGCTGCAGCCAGGCTTTTGACTAGAACCCCCAGAACAGCTCATATCACTCCGGTTCTGGCCTCTCTACACTGGCTCCCAGTTCATTTTAGGTCACATTTTAAAATTTTATTATTAACTTTTAAAGCATTACATGGTGAGGCTCCTAAATATTTATTGGACCTTTTGAAGCCTCTTTGTCCATCTAGAACTCTGAGGTCTTCCAATAAGCTACTGCTGACAGTTCCGAGAACTCATTTTAGAACTCGTGGCGATAGAGCATTTCAAGTGGTGGCTCCGAGGCTCTGGAACGCTCTCCCTATAACAATACGCTGCTCCGAGTCAACAGCTGCATTTAAAAACCGTCTTAAGACTCATCTCTTCAGACAGGCGTTTGGTTAACTTTGTACATTGTTTTTAGAGCTAGTTATGTTTTACCTTTTTGTATAGTATCTCTGTGATTTTATTTCTGTGATTTTATTTTTCCTCTTGTGAAGCACTTTGTGACTCATGTCTGGGAAATGTGCTATATAAATAAAGATTACTTACTTACTTACTGTAGCATTTCTGTGAAGATTTTTTTTCCCCCAAAGATGTAAAGATGCCTTGTTCTGAAAAGGAAAGACTTCAGTTTCCAGTTGGAGACACTATTTTTGCTTTGATGTTTGTTAAGCAAATGCATACATTTTTACGTTGTTCTGGACTTTGTGTTTACATCTTGAAATGCAAATGTGCTCCTTTTCCTTTCAATTTTTAATACTTTGAAGGGATGAATTTTAAATGCTGCTGTTTTGTAGACTGATTTTATAAACTGTTTTTGAGCTGCACCTTAACTTAAAGTATACTTATTTTTGCCCAAGAACACCATACCTACTGTGAAGCATGGGGGTGGGAAACATCATGCTTTGGGGCTGTTTTTGTGTAAAGGGGACAGGACGACTGACTTGAACGGGGCCATGCATCGTGAGATTTTACGCCAGAACCTCCTTGAAGATGGAACGTGGCTGGGTCTTCCCACTGATCCCAAACGCATCGCTCGGGCAACGAAGGAGTGGCTCCATAAAAAGCATTTCAAGGTCCTGGAGTGGCCTAGCCAGTCTCCAGACCTCGACCCCATGGAAAATTTGTGGAGAGTTGAAAAGTCTGTGCTGCCCAGCAACAGCCCCAAAACATTACTGCTCTATAGATCTGCATGTAGGAATGGGCCAAAATACTAGCTAGTGTGTGCAAACCTAGTGAAGACTTATGGGAAATGTTTGAACTCTATTGCCAACAAAGTTTTTTTTTGTCTTGAACGTTTTTAAATTATCAAAAGGTTATGTTCCAAAGTATTGAGCTGAACTTTTGTTATAAACCAACTACAGTACTGTACTTATTTTCCATCATAATTTAAAAATAAATTATTTAAAAATCCTACGTGATTTCCTGGATTTTTTTCTCCCTCATTTTGTCTCTATAGCTGAAGTGTACCAATGATGAAAATTAAGGACCTCATCTAAGGATAACTTTCACTCAGTGGCTGACAAAATACTTTTTTGCCTCACCTCACTGTACAATGTCCTTCTATACTAATACAGTGGCAATAAATAGCAAGAGACAAACTCAAATTTACTCCCAATTTTTTTTTCTTTTCTCAACTGGTAGACTTGGAGAACGAACACAAAAACAAACTCACTTGTGTTTGAAACCAGTAAAGACACTCAAACAAAATGACTACCGTACATATACTGTATACTTTATTTAGGTAAGAAGGGAAACATTTACAAACAGTAAGATTTGACAACTTTAATTGTCAGGTGTTGACATGGGTCCTTTTTGAATGAGCTCCTTGTCAAGGGTGGCCACTTGGAACCAGGGACCGTCGCCTTTACGTCTCATATGTCGACGCGCCTCCCTTTCTGCCAATCTGTTGATGACAAGCAGGGAGTGATTATAAAACTATGGTTCAAAAGAAGACAAAGTTGTGAAGCCAGGAAATATATTTAAAAAAAGAAAAATTATTTGATATAAAATACTTGGAAGTATGCTGCTTTCTACTCACTCACTGACAATATTAACAGAGTGATGGTGTGTGGTGTGGTGTGTGGAGTCTGGAGCAGCAGCTCTTCAATTTTTGTTTTTGAAGGGTACTTTTTACATTTTATATCTATTTTTTATATTCACCTTTTCTGTTGTTCTTCTGTTGTATTTTAGCTACAATAAATGCAGTACTGAGAAGGTAGTTTTATGTACACCACCAGGACTTGGCTGCATGCGGATCTCCAGGACAACTCAGAGGACAAGCATTTCATTAAAAAATTAAAAAAATTACTGAGCTTTCCCTGATTTTTCTCTTGATGCTCTTCGCACGTGAAAATTTAAAAAACAGTTCCTTTTAATTTTACATCACACACTCACGTATCACAATAACTCAAACACTTGGAGTGATTTCTCACCAGAAATTCAACAACTACTTGTCCAACTAGTACAAAGTTGACAACTAGTGCATTACTGTATTGTCGTTTATTGGACTGCATTCCAAAACTGATTTAAACCATCAAAATTCTGACAAAAACAACCAGGTTTGCATGTAAAGATAGCCTGGTTAAAACCAGACCCTTGTCCTTCACTTCGCTTCGTACTAGGGTCTGGGACTTCTCCCATAGACAAGGATTTCTCCGGTAGATTTTTGACCGGACCAATCAGAGAACAGAAGGCGGAGTTTTGAACGACGTCGACTGACGTCGTCAGTTAAAATGGCTGCCGCCACGAAGGAATTTTCAAGAAAACAAGGTAAAAAACTATTATTTCTTTGCTGAGAAAAAATATATTTCTTAGCTGACGTTATATCAGAAGTGTTCCTGAGCTTAACAGTTCCTAAATCAATTCACGAAATGGTCAAATCTGCTGGATTTAAATTGTTTCGGTTTGACATTTTCCAAACAGCCTCGGGTGCGCTACGAAAATAAATTATAAAAAATCGAATTTTATCTCAAATGTTTCATCCAGGCCAACAGTCAGTAAATTAGAGCCATATAATTACACACTGGTAGCAGAAAAAATATCCACCGAGTGGTTTCTGAGCTATTTATCTGATAGCCTGGACCTCGCCAGGCTAAACTAACAAAACTCCGCCTTCTGTTCTCTGATTGGTCCGGTCAAAAATCTACCGGAGAAATCGTTGTCTATGGGAGAAGTCCCAGACCCTAGTACGAAGCGAAGTGAAGGACAAGGGTCTGGTTTTAACCATCCATCCATCCATTTTCGTCCGCTTATCCGGGGTCGGGTCGCGGGGGTAGCAGCCTAAGTAGGGAGGCCCAGACTTCCCTCTCCCCAGCCACATGGAGCAGCTCCTCTGGGGGAATCCCAAGGCGTTCCCAGGCCAGCCGAGAAACATAGTCCCTCCAGCGTGTCCTGGGTCTTCCTCTGGGTCTCCTCCCGGTGGGACATGCCCGGAACACCTCACCAGGGAGGCGTCCAGGAGGCATCCTAACCAGATGCCCGAGCCACCTCAACTGGCTCCTCTCGATGTGGAGAAGCAGCGGCTCTACTCCGAGTCCCTCCCGGATGACTGAGCTTCTCACCCTATCTCTAAGGGAGAGTCCAGACACCCTGCGGAGAAAACTCATTTCAGCCGCTTGTATCCTGGTTTTAACCAGGCTAATGTAAAGATACAACTACTACAATTATATTTTTTGTTTTTATTGGGATGTTTTGTATTTGTTACATGATCAGTAGCTAGCCTTTTTCCAAGTAAACATTTTCCTATGCAAGAAAAATCACTGGGTTGGAAATGCATACCATACAATACCAATTTATTTATAGAGCACTTAAAACAGCAACAAGGCCAACCAAAGTGCTGTACAATAGAAACAAACAAGCAAGTTCTCATATCACTGCGATACTATCCTGTAATGTCACCTACAAGATGGTCCAAACACAGCAATAAACCTGATGGTTAATCAACAAATTCACGTCACTTTACTATCCGCTGAACTTCTCTGACAATAAAATTTCAACCTTTAATTTCCTTTAAACCTTTATTTAGGTATCCTGGTCAATTTGCATTTCTCTTTTAAGCTCCACGTGGAAAACATAGTAAAGAATGGTAAATGGTAAATGGAGCTTATTTATATAGCGCTTTCCAGCCCCCTGTGAGGAGCCCCAAAGCGCTTTACAATACCAACCATCCACCCATTCATTAAGACATTCATACACTGGTAGTGGTAGCCTGCCTTGCAAGGCGCCATCCAGACCTACCGGGAGCAATTTTGGGGTTAAGTGTCTTGCCCAGGGACACAACGACACATGGTGGGCGGATGCAGGATTCGAACCTCCAACCTTCCGATCGGGGGTCGACTGCCATTACCACTGTGCCACGGCCGCCCCGTTTCAGAAACTGAAAGTTAAACTGGGTTTCTTTTTCAGAAACAGATCCTGTCTAACACTGAATGCTAGGAAACGCCTTGTGTCTGTGACTTTCCTTCCCTCCATTGATTACGGTGACATTCTCTACATGAATGCTCCTACAAGCACCCTGCAGATGTTGGATGTTGTCTATCATGGTGCTCTAAGATTCATAACTGGCTGTGATTATCGTACCCACCACTGCACCCTGTATTCACTGGTTAACTGGACATCATTAACCTCACGCAGACTCTTCCACTGGTACATTTTCATCTTTAAATCACTTCTTGGTCTGCTGCCTTGACCTCTCTAAATGGCTTTAAGAATCTGTTGGACTCCTGGCAAGAACCAATGCAAACATGTTCCTGTTTTTAGTTTTCTACATTTGCCTTATAATCTAGCTGTTTTGCTACTTTGACATCTTTTTTAACTCGTAAAAAAAAAAAAAATTCTGTATGCCTCTTATGATTGTCTATTGTTGTCGCTGTTATCATTCTTTGTTGAAAACAGCTCTCTCGTAAATGAGTCCTTGAGGCTCAATGGGATTAACCTGCCTAAATAAAGGTGTAATAATTTATACAGGTTGTTCATTGAGCCTCAAGGACTCATTTACAAGCGAGACATGTTTTTAATCAAATTATTATTATTATTTTAATGCTTTTAATCAAATGTTTACAGATGTTTAACCTGTTAAAATACACCAAAATGCAGGAAATGGCATCTCTTTTATTCAAAATTTTCTGGGAGAGGTACCACGGACCCCCCCC
>JBBPBX010015752.1:23414-49021 GCA_038048925.1 Garcialebias charrua
CACAGATGAAAGCAGTGGACAGGAGAGGAAGTGTACTCTGTGCTTACTCCTCAGTGAAAGACAGGATGGGAGAAAAGGGGGAGGTGGCAAAATGATGGAAGCAGCAGCGACTCCCTAACATGACATTATCGGTTTGACGCGGTCCAAAACTTCCTTGTTATTGGCCATTATCCCTGACCTTGCTATTAAAGAAGACATCGGCTGCAGTTTCGGCCATGGCAACACTGCTGAGTGTGAAGGTTTGGTTCGTGCTTCGAGTACTCAAAATCAGCGGATTTACGAGCTAAACCTTAAGATGGAAACGAGTTGTGAGAATCGCAGGCCACTTGAGGCTTCTGGGACTCGCCATCATGTTGGGGACAACCTTGGAGGGGGCTCATAAGCACGGACCAGTGGAATGCCCACAAATCTGGCCATTTTGGATCAAAAGTACCAGCAGAACTCAAGGCTGACAAGAAGAAAAAAGCAGTCTGCCTGAAAAAAAAAAAAAAATCAACAATTGTGGCTCATCTGAATCTGACTCTCCCGGATGGCCTCGAAGAAGGCAGACTTATAAAATGTCTCCTGGGATATGTGTAAACTAAGGAAAAGCTATGTCTATCGCAGCCTGTATATGTACAATTTTTATTTTTTATTTTGTAGGCACAACTTAAATTCAGGTGCTTTCAATATTCCGTAAATTATGGTAATCTATAATGCAGAAAAACTTCAAGGAAACTTTTTTTGGGTGAATTTCCATCCTCGTTTTCTGTGAACATCTGCAACATCTGCTGCAATGCTTATACTTTTGATAAAATCTCACACACGTTAGCTTTATATTAATACAAAGATGATTTAAAAAGTTTGTAACAGCTGAGAAACAATCGGTTATATTTGGTCATATTATTTTTGAGCAGGGACTTGAAGGAAACCCTTCGAGGTTTAACAGGTTAATACTTTTGGGGTTGTTTTCTGAAACTAAACATTAGGATTTTTTTCCTTTTACTTATTTAAGTATTTATTTTTGGTAAGAAATGTAAGCAGATACGAGGTGATAACTCCAAACTCTCACCTTAATTTCCTCCATCTTCTTCCTCCTTTTCACACTTTCACGCAGGAAGAATTCTCCTGTGGCTAATTCTTTGTCAACCTGGAAAAGAAGGCCGCACAGTTAGAGGTCACTTCAGCTGGAAACCTGTAGATTTGAAGAAAGACTGCCTCCATTCCCTGACCTTGCTGTCTGGCTGTGGTGGAGGGAATGGTGTGTACTCCTTCTTTGTGCCCTTCTTCTTGGGCACTTTGCGCTTGGACAGGCTCTTGTGGCGGTAATTTGGCAGGAAGCGTTCCCAACTTTGTGTCCGCAGTTCAGGATCTTTGGTGAGTTCCCGTTTGATCATCAAAGTCTAATGGTTGTGGCCGTGGGAGGTGTTGGCAAAATGACAGGAGAGAAGAGGAAACTTTAGTGATGATGTCTTAAACCAGAAGTTCTGTCTAAACTCTAAGACCATTTTATTTCTGCTGGATCCTAGAAATAACTTTGTTCTAATGAATTCTAATTCTGGGATTTACTTCTTAATCATCATCATCATCATTTCATGGCAGTCTTAACTTAGGGTCAATACACATTTTCTGTATTATAATTACATTCTTTTCGTTGGATAATTTAATCATCCCTTCATCAACTTATACATCCATGACCTTTAAATCCCCATCTCTTTTTAACAAATGTCTGTGGAGCTGTGAGCCTGTTCTCATATTGAACGCCTGTATGTTTTCTGTGAAGGTTTACAAAGTGGTGCTTATATTTGGGGTGGTACCAATACCATTATTTTTAAACCTGAGTACAAATACCTACATTTGAGTACTTGTCAATACTAACAACACTGAGTACTAATCAGTCGTGTGTGCTCAGGGAAGGCACAATGAAGAGTACCACATATGGCACATTATACACGCATCAACATAAAATAATTGTCCTGAAAATAATGAACCAATACTACCAGGCATGAAAAAAAAAGAGATATACCGGTAGTACTTTCCTGTAGTTTTAAAACACCAAATCAACTACTGCTGCTGGAGGAACAAGTTATATTCAGTATTAGTCTCATAAATCTAAACATTGAGATACAAGTTGAAACAATAATTCTTACATTCATGTTGACAGTTTTTTTCTATTGAAGTATGAATCTGCTGTATTTCATGTGATCATATACAACGTACTCCTGCATTTTAGACAGACAATACATTAAAGTGAGACTAAACCCAGGTTGAGACGGTAACTCCTCCCCCAGGCCATTTTCAAAATTTCTCTCAAAATGGGCGTGTAGAGAGTCAAGCAGGGGAGGAGGTTGTGGGTTGTCCTGTGTTCACGCCCCCTCTAGTGGTGAACTCTCACCCCTCCCCAAGTTTAGATTTCAAAATGGCGGATAGTCGCGTCTTCAGTAAGTAAATGCCTAAACTTGTACTAAAATAACAGTTCTAAAATGTTGTTGCGTGTATTTAATCACACACAGCTTAAGCGTATGCTTCTGAACACTGAACACATGAAAAACCTGTGTTTAGCTGCATGGCATGAGGTGTACGGTTGTGTTTTTGTCTTTGTTTGGATCACAACGGAGTTGTAGTCCAGCTGCAGTGACTTTAATTCACCACATCTTATTACTTAGCACATTACAAAAGTAACGTTTCATAATATATTTTATTTTAAAATATTGATTTCATCTACCCTCGTTTTTTTGACGTTTTGGCTTAATTTTAATATGCAACCTAGAACTGAACACACGTTGTTTTTTGAATTGACTATAAATGAGCACTAAACAGTGGTAAAATATTTTATTTGTTTTCCAAAGATCCGTGTTTAGAAACATTCTATAAGCTTGTATGATATATTTGTTAGGACGTGCATACAGTATATGTTTAAGCTATGTGTCAGCTAATCAAAACTGAGCACAGCTGGTAAGATTTATGAGAAATTATATTTTTTCAATGCAAACCAAACAAATTGCAATGAATTTAACAATACTGTATCCTTTCAAATGTTTTTTTCAGAGAACTGTGATGACTCAAGCACCCATGCAGCAGCCACGCAGAGTAAGACGATCCCATGATGATGCAGTCTCGGCCAGAGACCCTGGTGTTTGTTTGTGGCTGGCAGGTGCAGCATCTTGAAGGTGGTTGGGACTGCTTTCTCTTCTGTCCACTGCATCCATACAGACGAGCTGGAGGTGGTGTCCCCCGTGTGACACGACACAGAAACTTTTGTTGTTTTGAATTAACTTACTGTTAATAAAATGAATCATAAACAACTAGTTTTTGTAATCAATTTCTTTCTTTACAGACCTCTGTATTGATAAATACATTTCCAAGTCATACATCAAAGTCAAATTTAAAAGTCAACTTTATTGTCCAAACTGCAATATGTACAGAACATACACAGGATTGAAATTGCATTTCTCTCAGATGCATGCATAATTTAAACAAACATTTAATAAACATGTTTACATCAGCAATTTTTACAAAGTAATGTTTAAATTTAATATAAATTATAATTGTTTCAGGTGTGCAAATATTAAATATTGTAAAACAAAAGAAACAAAGTGCAATAATCAATTAGAGTAATCCAAATTGTACATTATTAAAAAAGTTATAGGAAGCATAAATTTTTAAACGTTAAAATTTAAAAGTTTCCTGTACTTGAATTTATGACTTATAAAAAAATCCCTTTCTGACATAGGTTATGGCCAGATGTGAACAGGTGGGTGTGTACACCTGTGTTACAGACCACCCAGGTGCCCAGTCCACACAGGGTTAGAAGAAAACATAAATAATAATTTAACACAAGCACATAGTAATTTACATAAAGGGTATCCTATTCTAAAAGAAGTTCACAGAACCAGATGCGAAGTGCCAAATGTGTGACATGTATTTCAAATTCAGCGGAAGATGATGCAGTCTCGGCCAGAGCTGCGTCATCTCTTGAGACCTCCATCCACGACAATGTTGGGTGCAGCTGAGACCTTGGTGTTTGTTTGTGGATGGCAGGTGGACCATCCTGCGGGTGGAGCATCCTGAAGGTGGTCTCGAGTGTTTGGGACTGCTGCACGGCTCAGATTCCCTGGATGTGGAACGCCTCATATGGAGCTAAAAAACAACAACACATTTTTAATCACCTTACAAAAAAACATACTTGAGAAACATTACTGTTCTATCACTTTGTTGACCTGTCAAACAGATGACCCAGTGCAAAATAAATACTGCTGCACAGATTATTATTATTATTTTACAAATACCTTGATCCACAACATTATTTGCAACAAAAGAACGCAGGTGCTGTGCGAATTTCTGTTCCCCCGTGAGAATCTGTTCCCCCTGTGTCGGGAGCGCGCACCCTTTCTCTCAAATAATGAAAAAACAACAAAAACCCAGACATTAACTATCAAAAAATAGCAGCTAGAAATAATTTTTCTCCAGTCATATTTTTAATTTGAATGAGATTTAGCCTACCACAAAGCCTACACTTATCTTTGCAGGAAGTTTTCTTGTCCTCTATCAGCTGCTTCCAGCCTTCTATATTAGTAATAAAAATTATAAATAGGCTATATATGATGTGTTGGTGGCTGATACTTTGTATTTGTCAGACTAGATTCTGTCGGAGATAAATAAATAAAAAACCTGTACAGTAGTCTACACCCCACACTCTAGACCAGGTTTATTTATTTAGTGGAGGTTTTATATTTATTTATTTATCACCAGGAGCTGTCGATTAAAATGAGCTATAACTGTGACACGATAGTGTGGACTCGTTTCAGAACTCAGATGCGCCTCACGGTCGGATCCCGACACAGGGGGAACAGATTCTCATCTCAGGGGGGAACAGAGCATTTAAACACAACTACAACACAAACTAACGTTGATCAGCAACAGATGAAAACGCCACGACCTTGTGGGGCCACACCGAAGCAAAGCTGCAGGTCGCAAACACAGCACATGAAGAAACACGTCATATACTCAAAAGATAAATTATGGAATGAAAGGTGTAAAATGGTACTCACCTCCAAACGGATTGTACCCTGATGGTGTAAGGGTGGGTGAACATCAGTTTGAAGAGCTATTCTTGGAACAGCTTCACTCATCAATGCTAATGCTATGTTGCTAATCGCTAATCCAACCCCTGAACTCTGGAGGGGGAGTGACCTTCTCGGGGGAGTGGCTCCACTTTTATATTAAGGCAGGAGACGATGTGACGTCACAACGGAGCAGACATGTCACAACAGAGCATTTGAGCTAATAGTAAAATTAACGTGCAATAACCTCTGTTCAACCCATAGGGCTACCGTGAACACGTTTTTAGACCAAATATTGCCGATTTTAACTAATACGCACAAATACATGAAAATTTACACAGAAATAGTGCTCTGAAACTTTTTATACACATTCTAGGGAGTTTATCAGCTAAAAAAAGTTAATTTTGGGTTTAGTCGCTCTTTAAAAACTAGAGACTGACTCATATATCGGTAGGGCCGACATACAGTACTAGGCATTTGAGTCGAAGTAAAATTTGTCCCATTATCTGCCAATATAAGCACTTTTAATTTTCACCCGAAATGCTGGAACCAGCTGTAGTTGTACAATGTATCCAGCACAGGGCATAGAAGACGACTTTCAAGTCATTGCCTTTCAATTGAAGTTTCACTTTCAGCACAGGCCAAGCAGCAAGCAATACTGTTAAGGTACTTTGCTGAACAGAGCCTGATGAGGTTATTGTAACTGATGTGACCTCAACCTTGACCTCTCTAAGTGGCTTCAAACATCTGATAAGTTCATGTAAAAAACCAATGCAGATATGTCCCGGTAGGACTGGAAAGCACCTTGCATGGTAGTCTGCCGCTACCGGTGTATGAATGTGTGTAGCATTCAATGTGTGTAGCACTTTGAGATTTTCACTAATGAAAAGTGCGTTATAAATTGAATTCATTATTATTATTATTATTATTATATGTTCCTGTTTTTAGTATTTTACACCATTTTACAACCTAGCTGTTTTTGTTTCTTTTTTTTATATATACAGTTTTCTTTAATTTGTTATTCTCAATAAGTATGCTTTCTTTTATGATTGTCTATTGTTGTCTACTGTTGTCATCATTCTTTGTTAAATTCAGGTCTCTCTTGTAAATGAGTCCCGAGGTTCAATGTGATTAACCTGTTTAAAGGTTGAATGAATAAATGTAAAATAAAATAATAAATTTTCTTCAGTCCTCCAACCTGCAAGTCATTAGCTACATGCCTCTAAAGTTAGCAAGCTAATGCTTAAATAACTTAGCATAGGCTATTGCCTTGTAAAACTTTATCTAGAACAATAAATGTAATGTAGAGGTAAAATAAATCAGTGTTAGTAACATTATCTTTGTTGTACTCAATGAAATGTATCGTTTGTCTGAAATATTTACTTCTCTGCAAAAAACAAACAAAAAAAACAACAACTCTGCTGTTGTCAGTACTAATTAGCCCTTCACCATATGTGACTGTGTTCAAACAAAGAACAAGGAGGACGTTTATTAAATTTATATTTTCTAACACACTCGAGAACTTTATGGTGAATAGTGGATGACAGAAAATGTGAACGCACATTAGGAAGACTGTTTAATTATGACCAGTGCACCACTTGTAAACCTACTGTGGGACTACTGATCTGATTAGCTTAGCTTCATAGTTGCTAACAGCTGCGCTAAATAAACAAGCCACGCTTCACTCGCTGTTTACTTGGATTTTTGGGGGTGGACAAAGCTCAAACATTTTCAGCCATTTTATTGGATATTGGCTGTCACAGCCTCAATATTGGTATCCTTGACAGACAAAACTTCCATATTGGTCAGGCTCTGTAAAAACATCACTAATAATGGGGTAATATCATGAGTTAAATACAATAGATACTATGCTGGTGAAGAATCTCAGTTGTCCAGGACATGATAAAATAGATAATAGATAATAAAAGATAATAAACAATAGATAATAAAAGTTAGAAAAAGTTGTCAAAACCACACTGCATAAAATCTTTGAAAAAGGGTTCAGGAACTCTGAGAGATGACAGCTGAAGTTTGACATTTCTTCAAACTCAGTGGTTGGATGTTTTTTGGTTTCGGTAAACTTTGTCTTTGTGTTGCCAGGTACTGAAGATGAGCATGCTTGCAAAAAAAAAAAAGTCTGAGTGAATCAAATGTATAACGTTTGAGCAGGATTTAGAGACACTTTAGAAATATGAACAGAAATGTTTCCTTCTGGCCTCCTTCATGCCCTCAGCTCCAGGTTGAGCCGACCTCGGCATCAAACCCAGAGAGAGTCTTCATCAGTCAAGAAATCAGAACAAGGATGGAGGAAATCTTCATTGGGCATGAATGCATCAGTCACTATAAAGTTTCTGATCCATGTCCTGACTGAAAGCCTCTTAATCCAGCAGAAAAACTAAAAATACATACCTTGATGTTGTAAATAGGATGAATATTCTTCATTGTGTCCATCACCACTTTGCGCACCTGTACAATACAACATGTGACCAAAAATTATGTCTTAGTGTAAATAAATGGTTTTATTTTTCACAAGTTTGACTAAGTACATCATAATTACAAAAAATCCAGTATATTATTTACAAATAATAAAATCGTACATCTCTTATTAAACAAAAAAAATAAAAAATAACAAGAGGTACACCAAAGTCTCCCGTCGCTGAGGGATTTGAATAGTGAATGTTTGTAGTTTGAAGAGTGTTTTACTGGACTGGAACTGAAAGGGGAATGCAAGTAAACCTTAATGGTTTTAGTGCAAAATATTCCAAGCTGTTAAACTGCGTTTAAAAGGGTTAGGTTTCTTTATTTTTTGTCTGAGACAACGCAGAGTGATGGATCCTGGTGCGAGGAGGAGAAATGTTATCCACAAGGTGTAATGGCAGAGCCAGAGGGTGGTCAATCTCCAGCCACATCAAACACTGAAGGAAACTTTTACGCAACATAAAAACTAGAAAGCAAAGTTTCCTCAAATGATTGGAGTTGCATCTTTGCACGCACACACCCACAACTAGAGCTTGATCAATATATCGTAGTGCTGATATTTTGGGCTGATCTATACGTTTGGGGACCTATTGATATCTGTGATAATTGTTCCATTATGTGCCAATATAAACACTTCTAATTTTCACCACTAAAATGCTGGAACCAGTTGTAATTGTACAATGTATCCAGTAGAGGGAGCATGAAGACTACAAGTCAAGGCCGTTCACTTGAAGTTTCACTTTCAACACAGAAAAAGCAGGGAGCAATACTGTGGAGCGTATTTTACTAACAGAGCATGGTGTTTATTTGAACTGATCTGTAAAATAAATAAATAAATCAACAATAATAAATTATCTTCAATCCTCCAACCCGCTTGTCATTAGCTACGTGCCTCTCAAGTTAGCACGCTAATGTTTAAATAACCTAGCATGGGCTATTGCCTTGTAAAACTTTATCTAGAACAATAAATGTAATGTAGATGTAAAATATATCAGTGTTAATAACATTTTCTTTGTTGTCCTCAATGAAATGCATAATTTGTCTGAAATTTTAATTTCTCTGAAAAGAAAAAAAAACTGCTGCAGTCAATACAGTACTAATTATTAGGTCTTCACCACATGTGACTGTTTAAAAAATGAACAGGAAGGATGTTTGTTTAATTTGTATTTATGTAACATACTTGAGAACTTTATGGTGAATAGTGGAGGACAGAAAATGTGAATGCACGTTAGGAAATGTTTTTATGACCACTTGTACACCTAGAGCGAGACAAATTAAAAAATGGATCTGATTAGCTTAGCTTCATGGTTGCTAGCAGCTACGCTAAATCAACAAGCCAAGCTCCACTCGATGTTTTAGATACTCGGGGGTGGACAAAGCTCAAAAATATTCAGCCAGGATATCAGTTATTGGCGATTTCTGTAATTGCCAAAATTTCCATATTGATCAGCCTCTAGAGGCAACCCAATTTTTGACGGTGACCTTTCATACGCCTTGATGCCACCACACACCTAATGGAAGTCTGTGCTTAGTTATCAGCTCACAACATGCATGGACGGACAGTTTTTCCAACCCTCTCTTTTTAAAGTGTACTTCTGCAGCGGCTGTCCAAACTTCAATAAGACTTTCTATGAAGACAACAATTTGGGACTTGTAAATTGTTTCAGCGAACAGATGAGCTGAAACAGACAAGTGTTACGTTGGTAAACGACTATAAAAAGACATTCAGTGACATCACTGTCATGACATCATTCTTGATTCTGGGTTTATTCCCCTGATTTGCAAACACAGATAAGTTAGTTTAACTTTTCAACCTCCTGCAGAGCAGGTTTCATTCTTTTTGTCCACAGCTGTGATACACTGACCTCCTTAACGCCGTTGTAGGGCCCCAGGGCCGACACGGTGTTGCCCTGCACCATCACGTAGCAGTTGGTCAACAACTCCAGCGCCTGAACAGCAAAACAAAACATTTCATTGTTATCAATATTAAAATTATTAATGATTTCAGCAATATTTTAGAGCTAGTCACTATATTAAAGTGTTTGAAAAAACACAGTACTGCCACCAGTTGCTGTTTATTTCATAAAGCAGGACAGTTTTATTTAAGCAGGAAGTCTGGAGCTCAAAAACAAAACCTACACATCATCAAACACATCAGTTTGTCAAATAATTTGACTTTTCAGAGTTTTATGTTATGATGCTGTGTTATTACTGCCAATCTTCACAGATATTTTATAGCTTTTACTTGTTTTTAATTCAGACAGCATGACAAAAGAATGAAAAGCAACATTTCACCAACACAAGTGTAAACCTCGATCGGCATGCGAGTGGATCATCTGCTCTTTAGCTTTGACTGCTTAATGTTTCATGGTGTTGGAACTGTAATGGAACACCCTGGTCTCTGAACTGTCGGTGAAAACACCTGAATTCACCTTTTCACTGAAGCTCTCAAGTGAATCTCCTTTTCTCTGAAAACCTACAGTGAAGGACAACATCACTGTTTTATTCCAGTTTAGTTTGAATCAAGAGACACAAATCAGAAAAGACTTCCTTTTAATTTGTGTTTAATTCAGACATAATCATTTTATAACCTTGTGTTATTCGTATGAGCAGTGGTGTTACTTTTAATATGCTGGTTTATTCTGCAGTACGATGTGCTTAAAACTGTGGGACAGTTCAGGGTATCAAGTTGAACTTCTCAGTTTTGGCTTTGAGATAGACAAAGTAATCACTTTACTGGCAACTCCGTACGTCTGTTCTCTAAACTATCTTCCTGCATGTCCTTCAGACTTCAACTCGCTGACCTGCAAAGTCACTCCTTTATTTTTGGTGAAAACCAATGAGTGGAGTGGATTTGGCGGGGTTAAGCCCTTTACAAAAACTCTAACTTCCTGTTCTCCAGGGAGTTGGAAGTTGACTTTGACTTTCTCTTTTAAGCTGGGGAACTTTGACCGAGCGCTAAAGGTCTAGTTCAACAGCCAAAGTTAACAGCAAGACTGAGCTTAAAGCTCCGACTACAATGAGTGTTCCCATCCAAGAACACTTTTATTCTGAAAACCAACCAGGAAACCCGTTTTTCTGGTCTGATTAACGCGGACGTCAGGAGACACTGAAACGGTGAACACGACAACTGGACCCGAGAAGATTGATCATCTTTGAAGGTAACGAGTCATTAGATGTTTTGCCAAGTGGACCGACAGCTAGCGAGCGTCTGCCAGAAAGTATGCGACCTCTGGTTTACAGCACACTCTCAGGATAACCCCCTGACTCGAACTTCTTTTTATCCTCCACCTTTCCTCCTTCTCATGCTGAAACTTCTCCTAAACTATATATTTTGCCAGTAACTAAACTTTAAGTTTGTGTGCCTGCAGAAAAGTTAATATAAGACCTTTAACTTGTCTGTTGTCTCTAAGTTTTAATCTGCTGAACAGTTAGTTATAGGAAATTCTGATCGATCCAATCATGTAAATATGTTGTGATGTAATTTTATGATTCGTTATTAAATGGTTCAGCTCTGCTGTACCAACATAAATAACGTTTACATCTCATCACTGAGTCACAAATTTAATGATATTAATCTGAAAAAGTGAGAACCCGTGAATATTGATGATAATTTGAGTCAGTCTAAACCTGCCCAATTTGCATCTAAAATATAGGTAAATCAGTAAACTGACTAAGTGCCTACAGTATATTATTACAGAACTAAACTTTAATAATAAATCATAAAGTGCTATGTGTTGTCGTCATTGTATTTTCCCATACTAGGCTGAAATTGGTTCTCTGTATTTAACCCATCGCACCTGAAGTACACCCAGGTGGAGCAGTGGGCAGCTATGTAATCGCCCGGGGAGCAATTCAGGATTGGGTGTCCTGCTCAGAGACACCACGAGATGAGCAATGAGCTGGGATTGAACCCAGGACCTTCGGGTTTTGAGTCAGCTGCCCTGCCCCATACACCATCTCAGCCCCTTCTAGAGCTTCACATCAAGAAACACGTGATGCAACATGATCAAATGTAGAGTTTACAGATAAACAAGCTCATAGAACAGCTGAGTTGATGTCAGAGTCACAGACCAGGAGCTTGATTTGGAGCAGTACATGATCCACCGTACAGAATTCCTGCTGCAACTGCATGAAGACTAAAACCCTCACGCCTAAACAGATAAATTTTTCATTTGGCTATTGCAGATCATTTGTGTGAAGCTAAAGCCGAAAGATGTTTATCAGCACGACTGACTCTGAACTCACTTTCAAGGTGGAGCCCTTTGGACCAATCAGCCGCTGCTTCCTCTTCACAAATCGCTCCCTGTTCCTCACGAGGGTCCCGATTTTGATGATGTCACAGGCCATGTCATCCTGTAATATGCGGACAGCCTGGAAACAACAGCGTGGGCGCAGCAACAGAGAATAAATCGCTACAACAAACTCAAGACGAGGAGTTTAACAGGTAACAAGTTGTCCATCATCACCTGTTCGAAGGGGACGCTCCTCGCCAGCAGCTTAATGAGATCTCTTGCTCTGACAATGGAGTAGGGGTCAAATGTTTTCTTTGTGGTGCAGACTGTTACGCTGCCTTCAATCAGGTCCAGAGAGGCTTTGATGAACTGTAAAACATGCAGGCAACATTGGAAACAATCAGAACCAACACGACTGCCCTTAAAACCCAATAGTTTTTACTCCATCCACCTTCTGTTGGAAGGTCTTGATGACATCGAGGCATGGATGCTTTACTTTTTTTTAAAAGTTTCAATGATCAGAAAACTGAAAAACTGTTCCTGTTGACCATGACTCTCTTGAGCCATATCTCAAGCAGTCTGATACAAATCTCAGGATGCAACAGCTCGTGCTCAATAATCCAGCTAACAATGTTCAGTCGGGTCACCTGGACGGTTTCTGTTGTGCTGAGACGTTTCGTCCTTCAACTGTGCCGTCTGTGGTGTTGCTGTTCGGGTGTGATGTGTGCAGCAGAGCGAGGGCTTACAGGAATTCTGTGCTACAGTTTCAATTTTAGTATGAAATGTCCATGTAGAAAAGAAAACATCTTGCAACCACATCAGTGAAGCATCATGTGGAGGAAAAAACCAGCCTTCAACTCATTCTGCAGCTTGTGTGAAACGGTGGACTCAAATTAATTAGTTAAAATATGTATGTACCAATTACTTTTCTAAATTTATATGGCTTACGAGATTTTTTGGCAAAAAGAAAAAAAACGCATACACACACAGGCAAACACATTGTTGCCCTTTTGCATCTGGCAGTAGGCTAGAGCAAACACAGTACCTACTTCGTTTAGAAAACTTTCCTATTGCTATTAAATTTACACACAAATAAACAACCAGTACCAAGAAGCACCTACTTTTACAAAGCTTTATAAAGACAGCAAGCCAGTGCACAATCAGGAGGTAGCCATAGTTGCCAAGCCCGCCTATAATAATCGACTTTGGGCTTGTTATTTTCTGAATCCGCTTATAAATTTGGTGCACCGTTTGTTGTGGTTTTTTGGGCTTGTTTTTCTTTCCGAGTGAAAGCAAAAATTAATACGAGTGGTAGGTAATTTGTCCCTTCACGCCCTCCACGCGTATGTTACGCCAAGGCGGATGTTACGTTCAGGTGCGGTTGGACAGGCTGATGTTTATTCAGCGGTAAAAACAATATAAGCTTAAGCGCACGCAAGTAATGACGAGTAGAGCTTGAGCAGAATACAGACGACTTCTTGTAAGTTTCCTTGCACTGATGAGAAGGATAAAAGTTTGGTGTATTTTTGTGTGTGATGCTTACACTGTTTCTTACAGCTTTATGAAGGTGTGTCACAATGAAGGCTGCATTAAGAAATCTCCAGCTAGTAACGCAGTCAGTGAGGTGTCATCTGTGGTGCTTCATGCTAATGTGCTGCTTATCTGTATATATGTTACATGTAAAATGTACTCCTTAAGTTATTTTAAGGTTTTTTCTTTGTTTTTATTCTTTGTCTAGAGTGACAAGGCCATGCTAAAATTAGCCCCAGTAAGTGGGGGAAACATGGGAAAAAATATAATAAAGAATGGGAGAAAGAGCGCACACTTAAAACATGATTCAGGATAGAGATTAAATAAAGTTTTTTGTTGACTTAGCTTACTATGAGTTGGCTGTTTAATTTTTATTATATATTTTAATTTGTACGCATCCTTTATGATTGTCTATTGTTGTCGTTATCCATTGTTGTCATCACTCTTCATTTAAAATTCAGGTCTCTCTGGTAAATGAGTCCCAGAGGCTTAATTTGTATAAATATGCAAAATATGTTTTTATTTTTTAGAGTGGATATGTTCTTCAAAGTGTTTAGCATAATTTTGCCGTTTATATGTAATGCCATAATAAATGCATGTTTATACTGTTTAAAAACGGCCTTTGTTTTACACAATGGGGTGGGTTGCCAGTTGGGCTTGTTTTCATGGAGCTGGTCGCGTGTTTCTGTCACGAGATCTGGCAACACCAGACTTACATGTGTAGCTCTCTGTAAACAGCATTCTGCAGCTTTTTCTCCCAACCTGAAACACAGTGAAACACTTCATCATGAATGCGGCAACAAAAGCAAACAATAGTTTAAACAAAAGAGATTTAGCAGAATCTGTTCAAATATTCCCACCTGAGGTTTTGAGAAATGTACGCACGTCCTCTTTTAGACACTGCAATTTTATCTCGGGTCGGTGTAAACAGTCCTGGAAAAGGAAACGGTGCATAGTGTTGTAGGTAGCTTTGTGCTAAAGGTGAGCTAACAAGCGTTAGCTGAATGCTAACCGACTCACTTTAGCTTGTCTCTCGATTTGAGAATGTAAAGTGCTTCCTCGGAGCCGCTGGACGATGTGAGCGACGCTCTGGGAAAACTCGGAGGAGTCTTCCTCCATCCTCCTGTTCCGCCTGGAAGTCCCCACACAGGCGCGGCCTCAGAGATGCAGCAACCGGAGGACGTTGCTTAGCAACGAACAGAGGAGGGTCGGTCAGCGCGAGAGCGGGATAAACAAGAGCCCGATACTTTGGTTCCGATCGAAAGAAAAAAAATATTCGACGGTTGTTTTAGCAGGTTGAAGAGTAATAATGTATGCCTCTCGAATAAAATTACTTTTTTTAAATTGTTTTCCCTATTCACTATTTATTCCATTTGTTTTTTAGACTGTCACCACTTCGGCTAACTTTAAGCTATTTCAACTGTTTGTTCATTTGAAATATTTAACTTTATTAAATTGATTGGTTTCCTCAATAAACTAATGCAGAACACTTCAAACTATTAAAAATATGTGTGTGTTTTAAATCTATGTCAGCTTTGATTCATTTGTGGCTAATGATTAGCTAGTTTTATAGCTAATTGAGCTTTTATCTAGCAGCTTTCTTTTAGCTACTCTGTACAACAAATTTGAGCTTTTTGCTATTGTTTTTGCAAACATCAGCTATTAGTCAGTCTTAGCTTTTAGCTTTTTATAACCGTCAAAAATTCATGATCAAATCAGCAACTAAAATTAATTTGAGTAAATTAATTTTAGTTGCTGATTTGATCATATAAATTTTTGCTGTTGTTTGATAGTTTTGTTTTTTAGCTACAGTTAGTTTTGGTTACTGTTTCACTTTTAGCCTGTCGGGCTTTATCTTGAGATTTTAGCTACTAGCCAGCCTTAGCGTTTAGCTATCATTTACCAAAATCGTAGCTTCTAGCAACAGTTATTTTTTAAATAAACTTTATGTATTTGTTTATTTATTTTCTAATTTTAACTTTCAGCAACTTTATTAATAGAAAGCTGCTGCTTTGCTAATTTTAATTTGTGCTCATTATTAAACTTGTTTTTGATGGTATTGGTTTTATCTTCTATTGTGGTATTTAGCTTTTAGATATTTTTTTTAAGTTTGAGCTTAACTAATATTTAGCCAGTTTTAGCTTATTATTTAGCCAAATTGTAGCGTTTAGCTACTGGATTTCATGCCTAACTTTTAGCAATTTGCTGAAATTAGCTTGCCGCTGTTTTATTCATTAGAAAATGGACAAATATCGACTATATGATTTTGTACTGTATATGTTTTTTTTTGTGTGTTGGCTACCCTTTTGCCATTTTTAGCTTTAGTTCTTTAACAAATCTGTTTTCAGAACTCAGCATTCACACTGTGTTTTCACAGGAAATTACATTTCTCGTGTTTATTTGTTTTAGTTTCACCTTGAATCCTATCATCACCTAGCCAGGGGTCTGCAACCTGTGGCTCTGGAGCCACATGCGGCTCTTTGGTTCCTCTGCAGCGGCTCTTTCAAACTTTGACTAAACCTAACATAGAACTGAACTTTATTGGTTATACAAACAACAACAATAACAAAAAAGTTTTAGCAATTTTCCTGTCATTTCCTTTGCAAATATGTGAATACTTACCACTAGGAGTAAAACATACTTTAAAGCTGCAGTATGTAGTTTCTGGAAGCTGGACTTAGAAAAATTTTGAACAGAGACACCTTTCTGGTCCCTCCCCCTTGCTCTGGCTGACCTGCAACTTACCCTCCTTAGCTCCTCCTCCACAGCATGGCCTGTCTCATGACTGGCAAGGCGGGGTTGGGACAAGAAGGGGGATGGGCGTGAGAAGCGCGTTCATGAACCAAACTATGTTTTTATTGGCTGGTTAAAAATTCAGTTTTATTGGCTGGTTAACGGCGGGTCAATGTGGGTTTTTAGAAATGCTTGTAGTACCACCGGGAGAAGCCAGAGGACTATAGTTTTTTCCAGAGATTACCTGTCTAACATCAGTCTGTCAGGAGATAGTGACAGAGTGAAGAAATATGTTAAAAAATATATTTTTAGAAAAGTTAAATACAGCAGCTTTAACTTTATGCTTTATTTCTATACTTAATTATTTTTTCCACAATTAAGAAAACTCACATAGGTCTGCTCATGTTTTTATATATATATATAGCTTTATAATGGCCACAAAAACCCCTTCCAACAAAATTAAAGTGACCCATGGGCCATCTTGATAACCACATTTGTAGCATGTTCTTGCAGCTCTGACATGTTTAATTTAGTGAACGAAGGTGTAAAAAATGCTGTTTTGATCGTAAAGCTTGCAGACTTGTGTGGCCTAAACTCACAAACTAACTGGTTACCAGTTATCGATGTATCTGGTCACACCGCCTCAAAGTTTGAATGTCCTGCACGAAGTAAAAAAACTTACACTGGAATAAACGAGAGACTTCCATCAGTCTCACTTCTCTTCTGCTTTTTCAGTCCAAAACTGGAGAGTGGAGTTCCAGCAGTATGTTTATGTTTATGTTTATTAAATTTGTTCTTTTTTTTTTTTACAAAAGAAACAATACAAGACAATCCCATAAATGATACAATGTAAAAAAAATGAAAGTGAAAGGTAGCAGAAAGAAGAATAAATCTTATTATATCTGCCCCTTTTTTCCAACAATCAGATTAAACAATAATAATCTTCAACCAACAGTACAAAATGACTAACTCTTTCTAATTTTCTAATACAATACACATTACGCTATTTCATTTTTTTAACACATTCGTTTTGATCATTTTCTTAAATGTAAACATTGACTTGGCATTTTTAACTACATTCTCCAAGCCATTCCATAATCTAATTCCCTGGATTGAGGTAGAACGTCCCTTCAAACTAGTTCTGAATTGTGGTTTTACAAACATCTCTGTCCCCTTAAGATTATAACAACTTTGTCTTTTAACAAAATGCATTTGGATATTTAAAGGTAATGCATTATTTTGAGCCCTATACATAACTGATAAAATATTATAGTCTACCAAATCATGGAACTTCAATAACTTCAGTTGATAAAATAATGTACTTGATGGATGACGGTAATGTTTTCTAGTGATAATTCTTACAGCTCTTTTCTGTAATACAAAAATAGGCTTTGTGATTGTTTTACACGCATTCCCCCAAACATCAATACAATAGATTAAGTGTGGAACAATGATTGTGTTATACAACAAATACAGAGCTTTATCATTCAATAGGTCTCTGACTTTGTACAGTACTGCTATCGATTTAGCTATTTTTATTCTTACAGAATTTATGTGTTGTTTCCATGTCAGTTTGTCATCAATGATAACACCCAAAAACTTCACCTCACTCACTCTACAAATCTCAACATCCTCAATTTTGAGTGGAACATCAACAGTTTTCTTTTTATTACTGAATATCATGTAATTAGTTTTTTCTAGATTTAATGATAATTTATTTATTTTAAACCAAGTTTGTATCTTGACAAATTCTGTCTTTATCAATTCCAACATTTGTTCTATATCTTCGCCTGAACAGAAAAATAATAATAATAATAATGTCTTTGTCTGTCATCTGTGTATGTTTCCCATACACAGACGAAATTCGCCTCTGCATTTAACCCAACCACCACCAGGTGGTGCAGTGAGCAGCCAGAAAGCGCCCGGGGAGCTGGAGAATTAGGTGTGCACTCATAGACACCCCAAGGTGTGTAGTGGCCAGGGCGCGAACCCGCGTCCTTCAGGTCCCAAGTCAAAAGCCCTGCCACTACACCATCTTGGCTCCTTGTGGTATCATCAGCAAAAAGTACACATTTAAGGAGCCCTGACACATTTACCAAGTCATTCACATAAATAAATAGCTTTGGTCCAAGTACAGAGCCTTGGGGAACTCCACATGTGATATTACAGAGGTCAGATCTTACATCATTTATTTGTACAAATTGTTTCCTATCTTTCAAGTAGCTAGATACCCACTGTAATGCTGGTCCTCTAATACCATATTTGTTCAGTTTTTCAAGGAGAATGGTGTGATCAATAGTATCGAATGCTTTTTTAAATCAACAAAAATACTGATACAATATTGTTTTTGATCGACAGCAGTAGTTATTTGTTCCATTAATTCCATGAGAGCCATTGATGTAGAGTTTTTTGCTCTAAACCCATACTGACTGTTGCTTAGAATATTTTGTTTATCTATAAATTGATCTAGTCTGTTTACAAATAGTTTTTCAAGAATTTTTGAAAACTGTGGTAACAAGGATATAGGTCTATAATTGTTGAACACACATTTATCACCATTTTTAAAAAGAGGAACTACCTTAGCTACTTTCATATTATCTGGAAATATTCCTGTTGAAAATGATAAATTACATATGTATGTAAACGGCTCAATAACATGGCTCATTATGTCCTTTACAAACATCATATCCATGTCCACCCAGTCTTTTGATCTCTTGTCTGTAAGATGTTTTACTACATTCATTATTTCCTCTTTGTTGGTTCCATTTAGAAAAATACTATTTGCACAACCTTGCTTGATGTGCAATGTTTCCATTTTTTTTGTTAGATGTTCATTTATGTAAACTTTTGTTCCCCGCAGATTTTTTTTTTTGCTTGCATAACGTAGTTTTTTGTATTCCTGCTAATGAACTTGACGACTACTGACGGCCCGAATTTTTGTGATTTACTGGGCAGGGTGTGACAGAACGAAATGTCCCCATGGCCTATGTCAAAGTTCATGTCCTGAAAAAAAGAAACTACATGCTCCTCCAGAGTCTGTTGTTCTTCCTGAGATGCATTCTCAGTTGGGTCTTTGTTAGTAAGAGTTCTTGCATATGTCCGACACTTACTAACATCAAGTCCTGAGATCACCAAGTTGTCTTGCTTTGTGTATTGTTCTAAGTCATCTATTTTTTGTTCCAGTTCAGCAATTTTATTGTTTTTGCTAACTATCAGTTCTTTCAGTTGTCTTATTTCATTAACCAGACCGGCCTGGGAATCCATTTTTGCTGATAATTTTTCTATTTGTTCACCCATAAAGTTGAGTGAATTTTTAAAGTCTTGCATTTCTGTTTTATGTATGTTTGGAGGATGACTCCCAGCTACTACCACTGGCTTAAATACTGAAGATAAGATAAGATAGATAGATACAGTAAGATAGATAGATACGATAGATAGATAGATAGATAGATAGATAGATAGATAGATAGATAGATAGATAGATAGATAGATAGATAGATAGATAGATAGATAGATAGATAGATAGATAGATAGATAGATAGATAGATAGATAGATAGATAGATAGATAGATAGATAGATAGATAGATAGATAGATAGATAGATAGATAGATAGATAGATAGATAGATAGATAGATAGATAGATAGATAGATAGATAGATAGATAGATAGATAGATAGATAGATAGAGTAGATAGATAGATAGATAGATAGATAGATAGATAGATAGATAGATAGATAGATAGATAGATAGATAGATAGATAGATAGATAGATAGATAGATAGATAGATAGATAGATAGATAGATAGATAGATAGATAGATAGATAGATAGATAGATAGATAGATAGATAGATAGATAGATAGATGATAGATAGATAGATAGATAGATAGATAGATAGATAGATAGATAGATAGATAGATAGATAGATAGATAGATAGATAGATAGATAGATAGATAGATAGATAGATAGATAGATAGATAGATACGGTAGATAGATAAGATAGATAGATTTTGTTACAGACTCAGAGTCCAATTTACATCAGAGATAACAAATATGATAAAATAAAAATAAAAAGTACAATAGAAAAGGTAACTATTCAGGAGGCAATCATACTACAGTAATGTCTCCAAAACTTGAGTGAATTATAGCCATGATTACATTCCATAGCTATGGTGGCCATCTTGAATTGGGTTATCTTCAAAAGCTGAGTCCAGTCAATATTTACTGAGTTTAATTCAAATCCACTCATGGGAATTTTTTTCTTCTAACAAACAGTTTATGTCAAAAGTTAATGCCAGAGTTCGAAGCTGCATGGTGTAGCATGGGTTGAGGATGACCCTCAGCTACTACCAACCCCAGGTTTGAGCTCAATAACTTCAAAACTGAATGAGCTAAAGCCAGTTTTGTGTTTGTCAGGGTTAATTAGCTGTGGCGGCCACCTTGAATCGGATTGACTCCAAAAGTTAGTCAGTTGTAGGTGCACATGCAGTGGTTGATTCCTGAGAATTTCATTCAAATCCGTGCAGAGGTTCGTGAGATATTTTGCTAACAGACACGCGTGATAAGAGCTGTTTGCGCCTGCGTCTCTCCACCCATCCGGACATCCCAGCCTGACATGTTCACATAAAAAAATACCACCCAGCCTGCAGGATGGGACAGAAATAGGTGCAGTTTGGCTCAAATTGCGCACGCGGTCCAGAGAAGGAGGAAGAGTCGCTCTGTGCGCATTTTTGGAAGAGGAGGGGCTGTTGCATGATGGGCTGATGATGTGCGCGCACTCCCAGAGCGCGTGCAGCGACCTGCAGGGCAGAGTGTCTGATGTGGTTCAAACCCCTCGTCCCTGACAGGAGCATGAACCCAAACCCGACGTGAGGCGCACAATGGAGACGTTCACCATCCAGGACGCGCTCCTGAACTCAACGGATCTCAACAAGATCTTGTGCAATTTCGGGATCAGGAATCTGTCGGACTGTGACAGCGAGCCGAGCCTGCCTGCCGAACCAAAAGGTACAGTTCAATCCTCAGATTTAATCCCAACACTACGATTAATGGTCGCTTTTGGGCATTTTTCTTTCTTGCGTCATTGCGCATGAGGCGCACGGTCCTCTCTCCGCGAGGCGTTCATGGCTGCACGGATAAACGAGCAGCCGCACATGCAGAAGAGGAAAAAAAGAAGAAAGAAGTCCAGTTTGGTGATGATTTTCCCTGAAAACGATCAAAGTGAAGATCTTGCAGAGATGCGCCCATAGGCATGAGCTCGGATCGACCCGAGGCACAGATTACTAAAGATTACTAAAGATTACTAAAGATTACTAACAAGTTCACAGAAATCTGTCGTGAAAGTTGATGTGACTTTTTAATGATAGGCTTGATTTTGTGTTTTTATACTTATTTAATTCCTAAAAAGATAGATCAGTTATAACATCATTTCAAACAAATGTATGAATATATATTCACATACATTACAAAAATGCAAATAGGTTTTAATTCTTTAATTCTAATTTAATTTAATTTAATGCTTTATTGGAGGAAGCCATCAAATTGTTTTGAATCCACACATAGTCCCAGTCTCCCACCCTGAGCAAACACAGTGGAAGTTCAGTTCAGTTCGGTTTATTTCTGTGGCACAAAGTCACAACAGAAGTCGTCTCAGGTACTGAACGCAAACATTCATATTTATATAAAATAATAGTTTAACATTATTTATCAGAGGAGCAGACTGCTTTGAGTTTAACTCCATCACAGAGTCTCATCTTAAGCATGAAGGCGACAGTGGAAAGGAAAAACTCCCTCATGAGGAAGAAACCTTTAGCAGAACCAGACTCAGGACAAGCAGCCATCAGCTTCTGGTCGAGGTGTAGTTTCTATGGTCCAGGTAGTTATGGTCCAGGTGTAGTTTCTGTTGCCCATGTGTAGTTTATAGTCCAGGTGTAGTTTATAGTCCAGGTGTAGTTTCTATGGTCCAGGTGTAGTTTATAGTCCAGGTGTAGTTTATAGTCCAGGTGTAGTTTATAGTCCAGGTGTAGTTTATAGTCCAGGTGTAGTTTCTGTTGCCCATGTGTAGTTCATAGTCCAGGTGTAGTTTATAGTCCAGGTGTAGTTTCTATGGTCCAGGTGTAGTTTCTAAGGTGTCATTTCTATGATCCCGTTGTTTCTGTTGCCCAGGTGTAGATAGTCCAGGTGTAGTTTCTATGGTCCAGGTAGTTATGGTCCAGGTGTAGTTTATAGTCCAGGTGTAGTTTCTATGGTCCAGGTAGTTATGGTCCAGGTGTAGTTTCTGTTGCCCATGTGTAGTTTATAGTCCAGGTGTAGTTTCTATGGTCCAGGTGTAGTTTCTAAGGTGTCATTTCTATGATCCCATTGTAGTTTCTCTTGCCCAGGTGTAGATAGTCCAGGTTTAGTTTCTATGGTCCAGGTAGTTATGGTCCAGGTGTAGTTTCTGTTGCCCATGTGTAGTTTATAGTCCAGGTGTAGTTTCTATGGTCCAGGTGTAGTTTCTAAGGTGTCATTTCTATGATCCCATTGTATTTTCTGTTGCCCAGGTGTAGATAGTCCAGGTTTAGTTTCTATGGTCCAGATAGTTATGGTTCAGGTGTAGTTTATATGGTCCAGATAGTTATGGTCCAGGTGTAGTTTATAGTCCAGGTGTAGTTTATAGTCCAGGTGTAGTTTATATGGTCCAGGTGTAGGTTCTAAGGAGTCATTTCTATGATCCCATTGTAGTTTCTGTTGCCCAGGTGTAGTCCAGGTGTAGTTTCTATGGTCCAGATAGTTATGGTCCAGGTGTAGTTTATAGTCCAGGTGTAGTTTCTATGGTCCAGATAATTATGGTCCAGGTGTAGTTTATAGTCCAGGTGTAGTTTTTCTATGGTCCAGATAGTTATGGTCCAGGTGTAGTTTCTATGGTCCAGGTAGTTATGGTCCAGGTGTAGTTTCTATGGTCCAGGTAGTTATGGTCCAGGTGTAGTTTCTATGGTCCAGGTAGTTATGGTCCAGGTGTAGTTTATAGTCTAGGTGTAGTTTCTATGGTCCAGGTGTAGTTTCTATGGTCCAGATAGTTATGGTCCAGGTGTAGTTTCTATGGTCCAGGTAGTTATGGTCCAGGTGTAGTTTATAGTCCAGGTGTAGTTTCTATGGTCCAGGTATGTCCAGGTTGTCAGTTTCTGTCCAGGTGTAGTTTATAGTCCAGGTGTAGTTTCTATGGTCCAGGTAGTTATGGTCCAGGTGTAGTTTCTGTTGCCCAGGTGTAGTTTATAGTCCAGGTGTAGTTTCTATGGTCCAGGTGTAGTTTCTAAGGTGTCATTTCTATGATCCCGTTGTAGTTTCTGTTGCCCAGGTGTAGTCCAGGTGTAGTTTCTATGGTCCAGATAGTTATGGTCCAGGTGTAGTTTCTATGGTCCAGATAGTTATGGTCCAGGTGTAGTTTATAGTCCAGGTGTAGTTTATAGTCCAGGTGTAGTTTCTATGGTCCAGGTGTAGTTTCTAAGGTGACATTTCTATGATCCCGTTGTAGTTTCTGTTGCCCAGGTGTAGTCCAGGTGTAGTTTCTATGGTCCAGATAGTTATGGTCCAGGTGTAGTTTCTATGGTCCAGATAGTTATGGTCCAGGTGTAGTTTATAGTCCAGGTGTAGTTTATAGTCCAGGTGTAGTTTCTATGGTCCAGGTGTAGTTTCTAAGGNGAGCCAAGATGGTCTAGTGGCAGGGCTTTTGACTACGGATCCGAAGGTCGCGGGTTCGCGCCCCGGCCACTACCCAGCTTGGGGTGTCTATGAGTGCACACCTATTTCTCCAGCTCCCCGGGCGCTTTCGGGCTGCTCACTGCACCACCTGGTAGGTGGTTGGGTTAAATGCAGAGACGAATTTCGTCTGTGTATGGGAACATACGCAGATGACAGGAATAGACATTATTATTATTATTATTATTATTATTATTTATAGTCCAGGTGTAGTTTATAGTCCAGGTGTAGTTTCTATGGTCCAGGTGTAGTTTCTAAGATGTCATTTCTATAATCCCATTGTAATTTCTGTTGCCCAGGTGTAGTTTATAGTCCAGGTGTATGGTCCAGATAGTTATGGTTCAGGTGTAGTTTCTATGGTCCAGATAGTTATGGTCCAGATGTAGTTTATAGTCCAGGTGTAGTTTCTATGGTCCAGGTGTAGTTTCTAAGGTGTCATTTCTATGATCCCGTTGTAGGTTCTGTTGCCCAGGTGTAGATAGTCCAGGTGTAGTTTCTATGGTACAGATAGTTATGGTCCAGGTGTAGTTTATAGTCCAGGTGTAGTTTCTATGGTCCAGATAGTTATGGTCCAGGTGTAGTTTATAGTCCAGGTGTAGTTTCTATGGTCCAGATAGTTATGGTCCAGGTGTAGTTTATAGTCCAGGTGTAGTTTCTATGGTCCAGATAGTTATGGTCCATGTGTAGTTTATAGTCCAGGTGTAGTTTCTATGGTCCAGGTAGTTATGGTCCAGATGTAGTTTAGAGTCCAGGTGTAGTTTATATGGTCCATGTGTAGTTTCTATGGTCCAGGTGTAGTTTCTATGGTCCAGGGGTCATTTCTATGATCCCGTTGTAGTTTATATGGCCCAGATGTAGTTTCTATGGTCCAGGTGTAGTTTATATGGTCCAGGTGTAGGTTCTATGGTCCAGGTGCAGTTTATATGGTCCAGGTGTAGGTTATATGGTCCAGGTGTAGTTTATATGGTCCAGGTGTAGTTTACATGGTCCAGGTGTAGTTTATATGGTCCAGGTGTAGTTTCTGTTGTCCAGGTGTAATTTCTATGGAATAAAAGCAAAGAAAAACATGTTGATGGAAATAATTACTAATCCAAACGTGAACAGTAGAGCCAGTAAAGACAGCTTGTTCTGTTTGTCCTCCAGCAGTCTATATAGCAGCAGAACTAAGAGGTTGCTCAGGAAACCCAAACCAACGTTAACTATAGGATTTACCAAACACGATAGACTCAGAAGAACACAGGACGTCAGCCTCACAGACAGAAAATGGAAGTTGGTTCCACAAGAGTGTAGACTGATATTTGAAAGTTTCTTCCTCCCTTTCTACTTTTCGAAACTCCAGGAAACACAAGTAAACCTGAAGTCTGAGAGTGAAGTGCTCTGTCGGAGAAATATGGACCAATAAGATCTGTAATATAAGATGGAGCTAGGTTGTTAAGATTTTTAAATTATGCCCTGAATTTGACTGGAAGTTAATTAAACTAAACCTGGAACAATGTGATGTCTGATATTTGATTAAATGTTCCTTTAGCAACTCGACTTGTACCCACCAACAAGCTTCTGCAGAATTCAAGTTATGTCACCACTGTTCTGGTAGAACTCTTTTAAATTGGTTGGTTTCTTGAAACAGACCTGTCGTGGAAGTGAAATCCACAAGTTTTCAACATGGTGGATGAGGTCAGGGTGTTAGAAGGCCATCCCAGAAACTGCCAGCCTGCTTCAGCCAATCAGAAACTGAAAGTTATGCACCATAACTCATGTTTCCTGAAGGAAGGGAACGAGGTGCAACATACTTGCTATGGGAATTGCGCCCCCGCGCGATTACCTGAAGGAATATACTCATGCCTTTACGGC
>JBBPBX010015753.1:7308-31828 GCA_038048925.1 Garcialebias charrua
GAGAGATCTGAGTCCTCTCATTGAGTCAGGACGCACAAATCTGGGAGTTAGTGAGCACATCAAAACAAACAAACTAACAAACAAACAATAAACCAACCAGCAGAATAATTGTAAATGCTGCAAACACAGATGAGTCAGGTTTCTGGACCCGGTTAACTCATTGGATGTGTTGTGGAGTCGGGTCTCTGATCCGAATTAATTTGGTCAGGTCTATGTCAAGTCATAGTCATAGTCAAACAAGGTTAAAAAAATAAAATAAAATAAAGTATTTTTGCCTTTGCAAATCATTAAAGAAAATTGAAAACCTCATAAATGTTTCATGACATTTTGGAAACTCTCTTGTTAATTAATATCTTTCACCAACTGGTCTCCAACAATCTCAGCCAGTGAGATACTAACACAATATGTGCATTAAGTTAGGGTTAGATGTGTCATGATGTTAGTTAAGGTTACATTTTCTGATGTTTTATCTTGGTGAAGTCACCTTGAAGGTCTGGGTTAGGTTACACATTTGTTGGTGGTCAAAAAGGGTGCACAGCAAAATTACTAAGACACCATTGTGCAGGAGTTTTTGTTGTTCCTATTCCTGTTTAATTTATAAACTATTAAAATTATTGGTGTTATGGGTGGCTACATTTACAATTTTCAGCTATAATGAGGGTTTTCACTTAAATCTGAAATGTTCAAGGGCCTTTATTGAATGCGCAGGAGGCATGCCGGTGAACTGTTTTAGGTCTCAGAAACCTTGAACTGGTATGTTTTGATATCACACATAAACATCTGATTACATTGACTTAATATACTTTGTAGACTGAAATGAATAAGTGTTAACGTGTGATGTGTTTAAAACAAGAGAAAGGAGCAAGGCAGGAACATGCATTGAGCTACAAGCGATGTAGGCCACAGTAAATTTAATTTTCTTTATTATGCTGTACATTCCTGAGTATAAAGCAAACATTCTGAATTCATATTCTACTATGCCATTACACCTTTATCACCTCAAAGCAAAAATAAATCATTTTGTATGAAAAATAAATATATATACATTAAACAATGCTATTTTAATAAGGACTTTCAAGAAATTATATTTCTCCGAACACAGATGAAAGTGCAAATCAAATAGACCAATCAGCAAAATGGGTCTATATTAGGCATGTAACGGTACACGTGGGTGTACCGAACCGTTTCCGTATGGCACGTTCAGTTCGGTCCACTTGCGTACCGTTTCGGTTATTTTTTCACTTATTAAATGTTATTAACGGGAGAATATGTGCGTCACGGAACTAAATTTCCTGGGCGCATTTCAGCACGGCGCTTTTATCTTACAGCACGCGTAGCATTAGCAGCCTAGCTTCTCGTTGCTGTCGCCTGTTTGGGAACGTTATGTCTTTCTTGTTAAAAGACGAGCGCACATCCAAAGCTGTGTGTTGACGTTGCTTCACAAGACTGGATCTGCAGAAGCAAACGTTAACGCGCTTGAAACGACGTCATCTGAACGTGAACGAAGAAAAGCAGCTTGTTGCAGAAAAACTGCTGACAGCAGCTGCATTTAAACATCCTTCATCAGGTAATTCAGATCGGTCCAGTGCAATAACACAAACTGTAGGAGTTTTTAAAGATCTGGAGCTACGTCTGAATGTTTTTGATGCGCCAGCTTTAAAGTTATTGAGCGTCGCTACAACATCCATCACGTCAACACTTCAGCCAAAAAGTTCAGAACTTTATGAAAAAGTTAAAACTGATATTGTCAACAAGCCCTGGAGCAGATTAAAGCCCTGATGATGATGATGATGATGATGATGATGATGATGATGATGATGATGATGATGATGATGATGATGATGATGATGATGATGATGATGATGATGATGATGATGATGATGATGATCGAGAGATTCAACCACCTCAACCGTTCAAGAAGAAGTATTGTTCTTTTATTATTATTATTATTTATTATTATTATTATTAGTAGTAGTAGTAGTAGTAGTAGTAGTAGTAGTAGTAGTAGTAGTAGTAGTAGTAGTATTGTTATTATTATTATTATTATTATTATTATTATTATTATTATTATTATTATTATTATTATTATTATCTAATTAACTTTTTTAATTAAAATCATAATCTTATTAACTTTTTTTTTTTTCCTCTTTGTGTTTTATTTCCAGTCTGGGACAGAGATAGCAGCTGTCTTCTTCCTCTTCAGGGACATCCACCAGATCAACTGCAGCTAAGAAGTCCGTGATGACTGAACTCTGAACTTTTCCAGGGACCTGTCCCACCTGGAGGAGCAGGTCCAAGAAGAGGTAGTTGTGAGTAATGAGGACAAAAACAGCCACACTGCTGCTACTATTGTTATTGAGATAATTGTCTCCACCTCTGGAGATATTCACTGCAACTAGATCTGTGCTTTTAGCAGAAAATGTGGACAAGTTGGTCTTTTTGGACAAAAACTTAAAACTTGATTATTTAGATTGTAAACGGTCTGTTGCTGCTTATTGTTCTGGTTCTGACTGTTATTGTATTTATTAAGATTTTTAATTATTGTTAGTATAGATTATTTATTGTAAAGAGTGCCGTTTATTTAAAATATCATCCAAATGGGTTGCTTTTATTTATTTTTATACAAACGTATTTTTGGCATATTTTCAAAATAAACATTTTGTAAGTCTTTATTTTGTCTTTATTTTTTTTGTTGTACCGAAAATAAACCGAACTGAGCCCTCCTTGAAACTGAACCGAACCGAAATGTGATTTTAGCTTACCGTTACACCCCTAGTCTATATAGTGATATTGGAACCAAAAAAATAAATGCAATTATTTGATAGCCAAAACTAATTCAGCCTCACAGTATGAAGCATGTGTGAAATTATAGCCAAGTAGACCTGATGTGTTCAAATGGCATGTTGGATTGTCCGAATCTATTAAAAACCTATTCCACTCACGACATTTTGTTGTTAACAGAAGTTATTTCTCTTCACACTCTTAGAACGAGTAAGGACTGACGTTACCAAAACATGTCTTAAAAGCTTGGCTGTGCACCATCTTGCTGCCAAAATTGAATGTGAAGGCTTGACTAAAATTTGCAAATAGCAAAAAGATAAATCAATTTTTGTGTATATGGAGTGGAGTGAGACACTTGACAAACAATGATAGATTGTTTGATAGCATCATGTTTTAAGAGTCTGTTGCAACAACATTGATGAAGAGATGCATGGATATGTTCAGGTGATAAAGCACTTCTTAATTACTGAAAACAAAAGGCTCACCCTCTTGGACTGTGAATGTCCCTAATTGAAATGAACAAAGAGTGAAACCAAAATAAAATGTAAGGAGTCCTCCTGACTAATTTTACTACAACACGCGAGTTCTTGAATATTTAACACATCTAGTCAGGCCTAAAAATGAAGATTGGAGGAGCTACATGTAAAATCGGCCTACGTACAACCAGGAGATGAAAATCCAGCCATCCAACCGTCTGTCAGTTCTTTCAAATATTCATCCATCCATTCTCTTCCGCTTATCCGGGGTTGGGTCGCGGGGGTAGAAGCCTTTACTTCCGGCTCTTGGCGAAGCAGGTCACTTCTCTTTCTGCTCCTCTCCTCCCTAAAGTTTTCCTCCTCCCTGCTTTGCATTTTTGTCTCGTCTGCAACTCTTCAGTGCTCACTCGAAGCAATTTGGAAAATGGATTTAATTGCGTGGGCTGTCTCCTCTATCGATAACATTTTTTCCACTAAGCGCTCCGGACCAGGAGTGCCCCCTCGACACGCATGCGGTGGGCTACATTATGGACTCGTGGGGAGAATGGAAGTTAATGTGTCTGACCGTTCTTTCTGTCGAAGACGTGGAAGATCTGTGGATAATTGGAATTTTGGTAGCAGCTGCTCTGATTTTTGGCTTAGGCAGAGGTTTCTGGTACTGGAAGCTGAGGAAGACTACCGCGGCGATCAACGCGCTGGCAAAACTTCCTGCTCAACAAGATTCTTTGATCCGGGCTGTGACCTCAATGACCCAGCTGTTGTTCGAGCTGAATCACACATTGGGAACATTGGTGGACAGCCGCTGACCTGCAGTGCGTTTTGGGACTCGTTTACAGCCGACCGGGTTACATCAGGGGGCAGATGGGGATTTGTAGCTCGGAACCTCACATGATTCGGCGATTTGGACCTAGACGGCACCTGGACTTCAAGGCTGCAGTTAGAGTACACTGTGGCCTGCCCTGGAAAAATAAATAAAGCAACTAATCTAATCGGGACTCAAGCAACCTTGAAAAAAGGCTGACTGCAAACTTCTCCTGGAGTCTGAAGCTGTTGAAAAACTGTCGCTGCCCCCCCCCCCCCAGAGGTCTCTGTGTGCATTCAGATGGAGCCGAGCTGAGACCATCTGCAGACTGTGCTTATCTGAAATGATTACAGACTTATCTCCCTGCTATGCCACCATGCAACATGTCTTTGTCTTTATCTGTTCTGAGCTGGTAGAGTTTTTTTCAAGAATCAAGAATCAAGAATCAAGAAGGTTTATTAACATTGCATCAATTTTCACCAATTACAACGTAAATATGTAGTTGCAGCATCCAGGAGAGAGAAATGAGTGCAAAAAGCTGCAGCAAAACAAAGCACATGACATGTTTTATCAACACACGATATGTTTTATCAACACACGATATGTTTATTCAACACATGATATGCTCTTAGCGCGGCCAGGCCCAATCTGTCCCCAGATGAAGGTCAAAAGCAGGAAAAACAGGCAGAAACACTGGGATTCACAGCATTGATATTAAAAAAAGATGAATCACATTTTGTCTTCAAGACACCGCGTGATCCAGTAAAAACCATATCAAAGAGCACATTTAGTTACAATAACAAAGGAGAGACGGCAGGCAAGGAGATTGAGTCTATGATTAATTTCAGACAAACACAGAGTTCAGCAGATGTGCAGCTGGGTGTTATCTGAAGCTTCACAGAAATCTCTGGGGAGGGGGAGGGGGGGGGCTCTTCAGCTCCTCACTCTAGGAGAATGGATTCCCACAGCCTGCTTTTCAAGGACATGTGCAGAAGCCAGATAATGTTCTTGTTTGTTATCCAATAGACCACAGTGTTCTTTTCCACTGCCGCCTCCAAGTCTGTGGTGCTGTTTCACGGCCGAAAGAAATCCAAATATGACTTTATCATAGAATGTCCTAAGACAAAATGTGATAGATTCTTTTTTGAATACTAATGATTATCCGACTGTATGTTCCTTTTTTCCATATCTGATTGTTGGCGGCGCGATTTAGTTATTGCTGCGGCTTTCCGTGCGTACGTCCCTCTTAGGATGGTGCGCGCGCCAATTGCAACACTTTGTACCTTGGTGCAAATATGCCAATAAAGATATATTCTATTCTATTCTAAGGCCCAGACTTCCCACTCCCCAGCCACTTGGGCCAGCTCCTCCGGGTGAATCCTAAGGCGTTCCCAGGCCAGCCGAGAAACATAGTCCCTCCAACGTGTCCTGGGTCTTCCGCTGGATCTCCTCCCGGTGGGACATGCCCGGAACACCTCACCAGGGAGGCATCCAGGAGGCATCCTAACCAGACTCTGAGTCCCTCCCGGATGATCGAGCTTCTCACCCAATCTTTAAGGGAGAGTCCAGACACCTTGCGGAGAAAACTCATTTCAGCCGCTTGTATCCGAGATCTCGTTCTTTCGGTCACAACCCAAAGCTCATGACCATAGGTGAGGGTGGGAACATAGATCGATCAGTAAATTGAGAGCTTTGCCTTTTGACTCAGCTCTCTCTTCACCACGACAGACCCGCTTCACTGCCGACGCTGCACCTATCCGCCTATAGATCTCACGCTCCAGTTTTCCCTCATTTGTGAACAAGACCCCAAGATACTTAAACTCCTCCACTTGGGGCAGGACCTCCTCCCCGACCCGGAGAGGGCACTCTACCTTTTTTCGGCTCAAGACCATGGCCTCAGATTTGGAGGAACTGATCCTCATCCCAGCCGCGTCACACTCGGCTGCAAACCGCTCCTGTGAAAGCTGTAGATCATGACCTGATGAAGCCAATAGGACCACATCATCTGCAAAAAACAGATAAGTGATTCTAAGGCCACCAAAATGAATCCCCTCAACAACTTGGCTGCACCTAGAAATTATGTCCATAAAAATTATGATCAGAATCGGTGGCAAAGGGCAACCTTGGCGGAGTCCAACTCTCACTGGAAACGAGCCTGACTTCTTACCGGCAATGTGGACCAAGCTCTGACACAGGTCGTACAGAGACCTAACAGCCCGTATCAAAGGGCCTGGTACCCCATACTCCCGGAGTACCCCCCACAGGCCCCCCCAAGGGACGCGGTTGAATGCCTTCTCCAAGTCCACAAAGCACACGTAAACTGGTTGGGCAAACTCCTATGCACCCTCCAGGACCCTGCTGAGGGTGTAGAGCTGGTCCAGTGTTCTACAACCAGGACGAAAACTACACTGCTCCTCCTGAATCCGAGGTTCGACTATCCGACGGACCCTCCTCTCCAGAACCCCTGAATAGACCTTACCAGGGAGGCTTTCAAATATTCATTCATTCGTTTTCTTCTGCTTATCTGAGGCCAGGTTGAAGGGGTAACAGTTCCAGGAAGTAAACCCAGATATTCTTCTACCTAATGACACTTTCCATCTTTTCCTGGGGAATCTGAGCTGAGAGGCAAAGCTGTAAATGTATCAAGCCAGTGATGTTTCAACTTTCACCTATGCTCATGTGAAATGAGTTGTCTCAGGGTGTCCAGGCTCAGCCTTAGCAATAGATGAGGAGCTCTGTGAGTGGTGCTGGGAACTAGAACTGCTGCTCCTCCTCACTGAAATTAGATAATTGTAGTAGTTCTGGCCTCTAATTGGGATGCCTCCTGGTTCATGTTTCCTGGAGGTGTTTTGAGCATTTTCTTCCAGGAAAAGATCCAAGGGAAGACTCAGAACTGACTAGAGCACATGTGTCAAACTCAAGGCCTGGGGGCTAAATGAGGCACTTATCTGGCCCTCAAGATGATATGGTAAACATAAAATATTTTTATCACTTTAATTTTTTCAGTAATCTTTGATTATGTCAGAAGTGCAACATAGAATATCCAATGTGACCAATCAAACTCTTGTTGAGGAACATGCAGCCAAGAAAAGATGTTGGGTATCTAACTTGAGTTAATGTAGATTCTGAAATTGGCCCTTAGCTTGAAAAAGAGTGTTATTTTGCCCCCCTTTTGTAAGTGAGTTTGACACCCCTGGATATATCCAGAGCCAGCTAGAGGGATTTTATATCCTATCTAGTCTTGGAATGCCCTGGGATACACCAGGATGACCTGGAGAAAGGTGTTTAGGTTTCTCTCCTTGATTGTTGTCCTCCATAATCTTTTATCAAATAAACTGTCAGAATTGGATGGATGGATGGATACCTTTGTTATTGCAGATAAAGCCCAGATTCGGATGACCAAATGACCAAGATCCTATCAACCTAGAAGAAGCACTTTTCTTCCAGTTGATAACTATAACCTTAGAATTGGAAGGACTGACTTTTGTCCTGTTTCTTTACTCTGCTGCAAACCACCAAATGCATGCTTCTTTAGGGCATTGCTTGAGGATGTCTACTGAACCACATCATTTGAATCAGAATAAGCTTTTTATTACCATTGCACTGAAGTACAGTGAGATTGTGTTCGTACAGTCATCCAAAAGATGGGTGGAGTGCATGTCTTCTGCAAAAAATAAATAAATTAAAGTAGAGACAGAGGGTCAGATTATATTAGATGACTGAAATTCTGCCCATAAACACCACAAACGAGATCACTGACCATGGTCAGCCCTGGTAGAGTCAACTCACGTGGGGAAACCACTCCATTTGGTGCCAAGCCTTTGGACACAGCTCCTCAGAAGTGAACAAGGGAGCCAGAAAGAGGGGATTCTCTAAACGCACCTTCCACCGTTCAACTGCAACCACATGAAGGAACACTCTTTACAAGGAAAGTGAGGTACAGTCATACAAAAAGCAGGGGTAACAGAGCAGTCTTAGGCAAGATACACTTAAAAACTACAGTTTTCTAGATTTTTTTTTCTTTTAGTTAAGTACTTTGTAACAGTTTTTTTATCTTCCCCTCAACACAAAAAGTTGAAGGGGTGGAGAGTTTTCAAAAAAACAGACAGAGATATGGAAACATCAGTAGGTGTTTTTATGTAACATCAAATAGAAAAAAGACCCTCTAAAAAGTAATAAATAGCTTTTTTTTTATATTATTTCTCTTCTCTCATCTACGATGGTGCTTTAGGGCCATGCAAAAAAAAAAAAACATTGCCACGCTAAGAAAAAAAAAGTAAAGCCATAAAATTATGAGAATAAAGTCATAGAATTACGAGAATAAATTTGTACGAGACTTTCTTTTCTTTTTAACAGCTGTCCTAAAAAAAATAAAAAAAATTCTACATGTCGGTTTCATGACGCGACCTGTCAATCAATCCAGTAGGCTTGTCAGCAAATGACCAATCTGAAGCTAAATGCTCGTTACCTGCAGAGCTGCTGCAGCCCATCAGAGCGTACCATTTTACTGTAAGCAAGTTCAAAGTCCTGATATTAATAATAATCTGATGCTTATGTGCTAACAGATTACACATTTTCTCTCACTGAACGCCGTTTTCAAACAAAAACGAAAGTCATGACGTAATGACATCACGTACAGGTACAGTACTGTATATGCATCCCAGAAGCAGCATACAAAAACACAACAGTATTGGAACACATTTTAAGAAGAGGGTCAATAACAATAAAGTTTAACAAACATTCTTCATTTCACCACAGTTAAAATGCGGTAAACCCTGATTTATGTTGGAGTTTGGATAATATTACAACTCATTTAGCTTTGCTGACATGCCTATTGGATTGATTGACTGGTCGTATCATGGATCCAACTCGTGGAAAAAATTTTTTTTTACGACAGCTATTAAAAAAAAATCTCGTATGACTTTATTCTCATAATATTGAGACTTTATTCGACTTTTTTCTCATAATATTGACTTTATTTGACTCTATTCTTGTAATTTTATGACTTTCAATTTTTTTTCTTAGCATGGCCCTAAAGCTCCATCATACTCATCTTTTATAAGTTAAATTATAGTATAATCACCTTTTTGGGCACTACAACACAGGATTAGACAAACTATTCAAAAGCCACATTGTGTTGATCCCTGTTAAATTGATTTTTTAGGCAAAGGTAAATTTTAAAAGTTTTTAATTGCTGTGAAAAGATGTTCTACTAAAGAAGACCATCTCCTTTGTTGTGAAAATCACCAGAACTTGGCTAATTTTCTTAAAACATTTCTTTTAGCATTTTATTGTCATCCATCTACTCTTATATCTACTCATAATCTGCTCACAACGAACTCATGTTCAGGCTGCTGTTTAATATACTGTATTGTTTTACATTATTAGTAAATGGTAAATGGAGCTTATTTTTATAGCGCTTTCTAGCCCCCTATGAGGGGCCCCAAAGCGCTTTACAATACCAACCATCCACCCATTCATACACACATTCATACACCGGTAGCGGCAGACTGCCATGCAAGGCGCTTTCCAAACATACAGGGAGCAACTCAGGGTTAAGTGTCTTGTTTATTAGTGTTTAGTATATATCGTACAAATCTTTTAGCGTATTGTTTAGCATTCGTTTATCATATATCTTAGATCCTTGTATACTGTTTCTTTTTATACTTTATATTTTTGCTATTTTTGGATGTAACTGGGACCTTGAGTACATAAGTTTGTTCCACCTCATGTACCACATGTGATGTGAGTGACAATAGAGAAACTTGAACTTGACTGATTCTGACCTGTTTGTTCAAAGTGTGTCCATTTTGAAACTGTTCACACTTAAAGGGAAAGCATGACCATGTGAAATATTTTTTCACATTTAAAAACATGTTACACTACACGTGACATGTGAAATAATTTTTGCACATTTCCTTGTGTGAACCATCATGTCTTGTGATCTCATGTAAAATCTTTAGTGAATGTATGTGGTTCTGGTCTTTGTTCAGTGGTAAACTTCATATTCTTCTGTTAATTTCCAGTATTATTTTGTAATTGTACTTCTTCATCCTTTTCCCCAAATTCTGTGTAGCTATTTTTTCTAAAAACATTTTACAGCGCCTGAACATTAGATACACTGCTAACTGTTTAACTGTCTTTATTTTATTTTATTTTTGTCTGGAATTACTATTCAACCTGAGTAAGTAATTAATTAAGGTAAAGTGTGTCAGTTTAATACTGACCCACCAAAGATCCCTTACACTGTGATTGGAAACTCGTCAACTATCAAGTAGAATCTGTTGTCTTGGTCATGTTCAAGTGACAGTGTAGAATGACTAACCCCAAAATTACACCACACGCGTTGCGGCTCCGCCCCGCTCCGGTCCGACCTCCGCAGCAAATACGCACCCATTATAATCAATGACAGAGTTTACACTGGCTCCACACGGCGGCGGCGAGCAGCGGAGAGCGGACGGCAGTCCGTCAAAATTAGAAATTTTTCTATTTCTGCCGGACGCCGAGAGCTGTGCCGGAGTCAACTTTTGAAGATTACGTCGCACCAACAGGAAAAGGAACGAGCACAACTTCCGTATTTACAAAATAAAATCACCACGGGCGGACTAATCCTAGCTCTATACGGATTTATTTGTACAAAAATGCTGTCAAACTATCATTTATGACTATTCTATGACTAAACTATTATATTTATGACTATGACTACGCCTACAAACGCAATACAAGAAATAAATAAATAAAAAAGTATTTTATTCTGAAATGTAAACATCACTTCCTGTTGCTCAAACCATGTAGCTCATTTACGAGAGAAGATCAAGGCAGCAGTCTCTCTACAGTTGTTCTCCTTCTTCCACCGAATGAATTGTTTTGTTCTGACTTACTTATTTATCACTTGATTTATCGCGCGATCTCGCACGTGTCTCGGAGCGGCGCATCCAGGCGGACCTGAGCGGAGCGGAGGCAGTGGGCTTTGGACTCGCTCAGCTGCGACCTGCGGACCGGAGCGGGGCGGAGCCGCGTGTGGTGTAATTTTGGGGTAACGCAGTGCAGAACGTAACGAGGAGATGGGAAGCTGCATAAAAATAGTCTAAGATACAATTGCTGTTTTCGTAGCAGCAGGAATATTGCTCTTGTCTTCACCATATTTCTTCTTAGAATCAAGTTGTTAACCTACATACATACAAAAGTCAGTGAAGATGAAGAAATGTATTTTTACACTAAATTTATAAGTTGCATGTATGACATCATGGAGCTTTTTGCAAAATGCATAGCTGAAAACCAAGATGAAAGCTGTGCTTTTCAGGGGGTTGCCCTTCTTTTTAATTGTTTAATGGGATTAATTATTCTGTGAGAAAGCAGAGTGACTGAGCTCCGTTGCTTTCTCACAGGCCAGCGATGCCTGGAGGGGGCATCCTATAGATTTGCTGCACGGGCGTTCTTAGGGTTGTTGGATTAGTGTTAGAAGAGGCTACGTGTTAGCATGTTAATCCACAGACTCCCTTCACAGTACAAAAGGGGTAAAGCTAAAAAAGCATATTTTTAAATGCAAGACAGGATGTAGTTTTTCATTCGTCTAAGTGTTGAGCTCAAAGAACAGACCATGTGTTGGAAGAAACAAATGTTGGTGGTCTGCAGCAATGACAACCTTGTTTGTGCATACACACATGGATACACACTTTTAAGCTCCTAACCCCTTCCCTCCCCCAACACGCTTCTAATTGGACTAAGGGGGAAGAAAGAAAATAGGTGGGGGTTTGGGGGAAGAGACATTAATGTGACAACAACAAAAAAAGAACTGGGGATGTTCCTCAGACATAGTGAGATGAACTGGTGTAAGAGATTTTATTAATTCTCTGTTAATAACTCGTCATTCACAGATAATTTGTCTGCAAAAAGAAGCACAAGTAAAACTTAAATTATCCGTCTCTTCATTTCTATACCCGCTCCAAGTCATTCAGGGTCATAGGTGGGACTTTGTTTCAGAATTTCCCAGCTGTCCAAGAGCGAGAGGCTTGTGACGGACTGGTCGCCAGTCCATCACAAAACCACCGCCGGCACAACCATTCGCTCTCACGCTCAATTGAGAATCACCAATTAACCAAACGAGCATGTTTTTTATCCACTACTTGAACCAACACGAGTATATAATTATTTTTTTTAAACAGTAGCAAACACAATCCTGGTGTCTCCAACAAACGTGTCCATTCAGATCAGCCTCAATACGTGCGCAGATTAAATTGGCATGAACTGGTCCACTGTGTCCAAAGGTTTACTTTAGATGATCAAGTCTGATGCAGCGAGATTAGACATAAAACCACTGACATGCTTCTGAACACTTTGATAGAAAGGATTCTGAACTTCAAGTTTGTAAACTTTTTTACTCTAAAATTATATCAATATAAATATTTGTCAACGAAGTACTTTATATTCCAGATTACATAAAATCACAGCTTGTTTGATTTTCAACAATCGTGCGTTTAGCATCGGACACATTAGAAAAACATTATTCTAAAATGAGCTCTTGGCGTGTGACCTCGACCAGGACGTTGTGACAAATCTACATGTGAAAAAAGCAAAGAGTTGTTGCGCAGCACACGGGTAACGCAGGGATGGCTCGTGATTGTGCGCAAGTCTTTTACGTAGCGAGACAAAAGCAGCACATGCCTCCACCAACCAGCCTTGAAGAGAAAAGATATCTGAATGTGGGTTAGGAAATAGGATTTGTTCTGAACACCCCAAATAAATAAACAAATAAATAATTTCTGCTGTGAAATAAATGTCCGACTTTTTGATCATAGAATGAAGCCAAGAGTGTGGGCAGCTCTGTTTCACAGTTTTGTGATAATTGATTAATTTAACAAGAAAAATCATAAAAATGTTTCAGTAGTTCAAGCCAAGTCCGCTTTAAATGTTCTCATGATTTTTTCTCTCCCTGCCTGCTGGTGCATCACCATGTTGCTGTTTGACACCTGTGAGTTAAGAGCGTTTTGTTTCTGTGGTGACGACTTTCAGTTCAGGCCCCAAGTCTACAAGTGGTGAAGGTGGTGATGACATCATTAAGCCACGCTGAGCAAAAACATCAGGCTGGTTTTATAAGAGGTATAACAGTCATAAATTTTATCATAACTTCATTGTAGCAACATGTAGGAAAGGAAAAATGAAAAACACACTTGTCTTTGTCTGTAGCCATATACATCATATATATGCACGTTTTTTACCACACGGTTCACAAATTTCAAGATATTTCACAACGACAGCACCAAAGAGCTTTAAATTGATTCCTCAGACTCCACTAATAGATTCATTCGTTCATTCATTCATTCATTTTCAAATATACTAATAATCTATTAATTACAGTGGTAAATAATTTACAATAAAATAACTTTAAGGTACAATTCAGTGTTTCATACATCAATGCCATTCATTCTCCTTGTTTGCCCAAACTTGTTGGCAAAATGTGGGTTTAGATTTTTTTATTACATAAAAAAGAGGCAATTAAATTATCGTATCAACTGCAAATTCTGTTTTTCCAATTAAGTTGCTTAGTAATCCTGCAAAAATATATTTTCTTTTAATTTGTTTTCCCTTAGCAATTCTTTTATAGTGTTGGCACAGAAAAAAAATAAATACAGCAAATTCCAAATTTGAGAGAACTCACAGTGGTATTAAAGCACAGACAAAAAGAGGATGAAAAACGAGCAACATACAATAAAATAAAATAACTTGGTAACTGCATCTTGAAGACGAAAATACCACAAAGGGAAGATTTTGAAAATTCTTCACCAAACCATAAAGCGAACAACACCAAACAATTCAACTACCAAACTGGATGACGACACGTTTTTTTTTTTTTCTTCTGGGTTCTGTTTTGTTTTGGTCCGAAATTAAACTGATTTACAAAAAAATGTTTTTGTAAGCTGAGATCTAGTGAAGCACCGGCTGATGCAGATGGTATTCACACATCAAAGGTTTGGAGATGATATCGACCTTGCAGCGACCTTCACATGGAGGTACGTTTTTCTCCTCCTCCATCAAGAAATCAGCCGTTCTCGTTCATTCAGCACTGGGCTTCATGTTTTAACACCGATTTGTCTGATTGGAATCCCACACTGATGCTCCGGTGTTTGACATCGACGCACTGCAGTGACGCGCACGTACCCAACACAACCAACAGATACAACACATTCAGGAAAGAGACCATTTAAAATTCCTGCCACCAGGCCGAGACGCCGCTGCTGCACACAGTGAAGCTCCTGCAGCGGTGGAGCTTTTTTGTTTTTAGCAGCTGTACTAGATGATCGCATGGAGTTGTTTTTTTAACACAAAGTCTGACAAAACCACTCTCAACACCGCCGTCTTTCTAATTCTTTGTTGTAAAAGTCCTGTGGCAACATTTTGTGCAAAATCTATCCACCACCCTGTGTGTGAGAGAAGCTGGTGATGGCCTTTGTTTTCTTCCTTGTTCAAGGCGCCAGATGTGCAGGAACATGTAAGCTGTTACAGAACGTGACACCAACCAATGACAGACACTTGGCAAAACCAAACAAAGGCAGTAACAACAAAGAAAACAACTAAAATGCACCAATAGGCAACAGGAATCAGGACTAGGAATAAAAAACACACGATCATTCCAAAACTTTCTTATCCATGGATTCTTTGCCATTGGTCCGTGAGTAAGGCTCAAAGGCAGACGAGCTCAGGTAACGGGCAGAGAGTTCCTGCAGGTTGCCGGCCAGCGAGCCAGCCATGGAGAGAGGGTTGGATGAAATACGTGTGGCCACGCCACTGAGTATGGACGGCATGGGGAAGCTGAAAAGGCTGTGAGCAGCTGGTGAGCTCTGCAGGCCCGCCACTGTCCCTGCGCTGGTGACCGCGGGGAGTGGAGGGCTGCCGCCGGCCGTGCTACCTCCGCTGCTGCTGCTAACGCTGCCATTGTTGGACATGGCCATCGAGGGGGGGCGCAGGGCAGTGCCCAGGGTACCCCCGCCGCAGTGCGGCAGGAGGCCTGGCAGGCCCGGAGGAGTCAGCAGCCGCCCCTGCTCCAGAAGTCTGAGGACGCTACAGGTCGCCGCTGTTTCCGAAACCACTGAACGCAATTCTGAGTCCTTCCCTTGGTCCTTCTTCTGCTTGGTACGGCGGTTTTGAAACCAGACTTTAACCTGGAGAAGAACACGAAGAAAAAAAATATCAGAAGATAGAATTTGTTTGACATTTTCAGTGTAATATGAAGAAGATGCATAAGCATTCATATGACTCCTGCTGCAGATGATATCTGCACTGTCTGATGGTCTCTGAGAGAACTGGACCATGAAGCCGTGACAGTTTGTCTGTACAGAATAGTGTGATGGCTCTCTGGAAACACTTTGTTGGCAAATTAAAAACAGGACTGTCCGTCTCCCACCAATAACAACACGCCCCTTTAAACACTCACTAATGTATGGTATCTATACATGCAGGGGCATTCACACACACACACACACACACACACACACATACGCACACACACGCCCACACACACACACACACACCAGGCAGTGACTGTAGGCAAAGAAGGATCACAACATGCAGGGATTTTGTTTGGTCACAGGGAGAAAGGACTCATTGTGATAACAAAGAGAAAGTTAATTCAATCAAAACTTGCTTGAAGATAACCTCTCACACGTTCACCTCCTCTCCGCTCCATCAGCCTCCCCACAAAACATTCATGCATCGTTTGACATTCAGGCGGTCCATCAGCTCCAGGTTTGGGCCACTTTCACTGCCATGAAATGTTTCTTGAAAAATGTTTGTACCCTAATCTTTTGATTTCTAAAAGCAATTATTAAAATAATGAATCTATTTATTAGGCTCTGTTTAATTAACCTACTGTGACTTTAATGCATTTGTAAATCTTGGTTGCATGTCAAAACAGAAACTAGCATGTTCTCTGAGTCGTGCACACCTGACTGGTTTCATACGAAGCTAAACTGTTGGTGTGTCGAAGCCTCCTGCTGCAGGTCCAATCACATTAGAATAAATTTTTATTTTGTTCCCAGTTGGTGTTTTAACTCTTTACAGGCTGCCAAGAACTATCTTGTCCAAAGAAGAAACCCTGCGGTTTCATCCAGTCAGCTGAAAACATGCTCAGAAGGAGCGTCTTGTTCATTTAAAGGTAAAATGCACAGGGCAAAGTAAGACGTGAGGTGAGTTCAGCCTAAAATGTTTAAGTGTGTGCATGGCTGTCATTTCTTAATGTAACAACCTCTTAGTGGCAGAGAACAAAACGCTAATTCCAGCTCGTTGTCATTAAAGGTATTTCTTCAGGATGGGGAGCAGAGAGACCCGGTTCTGTCCAGACTAAAGTGGGAGCAAAGGTTGTTGTTTTATATTAGCTTTTGTGAGCAAAATAACATTTTTCACACTCAGAACCTGTCACGAATTGATGGGGGGTGGGGGGGGGGGGAGATGGCAACCACTAAATGGAAAAATAGAAATGTTAAAAAAGTGAAAAGTTGGAGCAAACAGTGCTGAGTTCATACTGTTAATGACGTGTTTGTTGTGGCGTGTAGTTTTGTGAGAACTGGCTGACCCCTCGCAGACCTCTCGAGGTCAGCCTCCTTCAGCCCCGCTGAAAGCCACAACACATTAACCAAAACACCAAGCCGACGCTGCCTACTGGGCTGCGATTTGCTCTTCTAGCACCATTGGTAACACTTTTATTTTAAAGCTAAGTCACATGCTTAAATAAGACAATAACTGACAGATTTCCAGGAGCTTTGAGCAGCAGCAGGCATCAGAGCGGGGCTGGACCATTTGTTGCAGATTCTTGTGTTGGATACGAGGAAGAGATGCAGCTCAGTGATGCTGGACATCTGCTGCATGGGCTGCTGGACTGAACGTTTCACAGCGTTTACATCGTCCAGTAACGCTCAGCACAAACACGTTAACTCTCATCAACACTGAGCGCCTTTTAGAAACAATTTTTAAACGGATGTAAAATACTAATGTGGCAAAATGGCAAAGCATCACTGCAGCCCTCTTTCAAATGCTGAAATCAGTAAGCTCAAAATTTGTAATGATTTTATTTTTCATCTTTTTACTATAAAAGAGTTCCAACTTTCTGTAAAAAATAAAATTCTTATTTTCTTCACTGATGACTTTAATTTTCAGTGTAAATTTTCAAGGTACATGAACAAAAGGTTGAACATTTAAAATACTGAGCCCTGCAGAATAATTATGGTATTATTTAAAATAAATAATTGTTGTTGTTTGTTGTTGTTGTTGTCGTTGTTGTTGTTGTTGTTGTTGTTGTTGTTGTTGTTGTTGTTGTTGTTGTTGTTGTTGTTGATGATAATAATACATTGCTCTTTCACAAATCAAGTGGTCCTAAATGATTCCAAGTATATTATCTCAAGGTCATAAAGGTTGTTTTAGGTTAAAAAATGTTTTTCAATTGAATACTATTTCCTTTTTCAAATTTTTTTTGCATTAAAATAAATTATTCACAGAATCACTGAAGTTGGAGAGAAAACATACCTGAGTTTCAGACAGATTGAGCTGCCGGGCGAGTTCTGTCCGCTCCCTTCCGACCACATACTGGCACCTCTGAAACTCCATCTCTAAACGGTAGAGCTGCTCTGCGGTGAAGGACGTGCGGGTTCGCTTTGGTCGGTCCAAATCCAAACCCTTCGGCAAAATGATCTCCCGGATAGAACCTTTAGCATCTGCAGCATGGAGCAAATCCAGTTAACACAAAGTCAGAAAACATATTCATATGCAAGATATTATTGTTATTATTATTATTATTATTATTATTATTATTATTATTATTATTATTATTATTATTATTATTATTATTATTATTATTATTATGTATTTATTATTATTATGTAATTATTATGTATTTATTATTATTATTATTATTATTATTATTATTATTATTATTATTATTATTATTATTATTATTATTATTATACAAAGTCTGGTGGTGGTGACAGATAACAATTTGTTAAAATATGTTTATAACAACAGGATTTGAGGTATAGAGCAGAAGCAGAAATTAAATGGAAACTCACACAATTGACATAAAATAAAAACAGTAAAAAATCAATTAAAAGGTAGACATGTTATTAAATCAAAACTGATATTGATTCCTTTTGACAAGATGTAGGGAATTTATGTTAGTTGTTATTAAAAATATTTATTTAATGATGCTTGTGCTGCTGCAAGAACTTAAACTTGCTTTTTTATTTTCAAGACATGCACATTATAAAAATAAATGTTTAGTGAAATTGTTTTTGTGTTTGCATACGCACTGTTGTTGCGTCAACAATGCATAAAGACACAAAATATATTATTTGAACAACTGCTGTCTTACATTTAACAATAAGTATTTCTTGTTACTGAAAATTTATAAACTGCTACATTTTTTCTGTTGAAACAATGTTAATGTTTATCCTGGAAATTAAATGCAGTACATACACTGTTTAAAATTATTACATCTATTGTGCTTTTGATGGAACATAAAATTATTACAAATATTTATTAATAAAAAACGAAATATTTTACTACTTTCACATTTACCAGCATAACAATTAAATAGTTATCATACTTAATATTGGCCAGACAAACCTGAAATGTGTTGAAAGCCACAATCCAATTAAAAAGAAAAATATTTAGATTTTTATTTGTGGCATTTAATTCTGTTTTTCTTTTGCTGCTTTTATAAAACAAAATGAAAAATTAAGTAAGAAATATATTCTTTTTAATAAAAATCCTGATAAATTAATATACAGTAATAGATTTTATATAATTATACTATTGTACTTTGATTAATTAACTGCTTAAAGCATGAAGCTAGCGCTTTGTGGATTTTAATGTTAAAAATCTGACTGGATTAAACAACTTTTGTCCAGATTAAATTATTAGAGCTGTAAAATTGGACAAAGTTTTTAAGAGAAAAATCACTCGAGCTCACCTCGGACGAGGATTCTCCGGCAGTAGTCTGGGTCCCCCGCGCTCCCCCTGCTCTTCTCGCAGGTCTCGATGGTCCCAGAAGAGGAAAGGGAGTCCTGCTGCTCCTTAAGGAAGCTTTTGGACAGGCTGCCCTGGGAGTCTTTGCCGTCCTTCCCCTCCTTCAGCCCGTTCTTCAGCACCATCGCTTCTGTTTCTTGGTTGTACCTGACCTCCATGCTCAGTTTATCCTTTCAGATCTGCGTCTCTGCTGCCACTGTTTTCCTTTTGTCAGGTGAAAGAAAATGAGATTGCAGAGAATGTGGTTCTGGGGATAATCAGCACAGTGTAAGTTTTAGTTTCAAAACAGCACCTTTCAACAAACCAGAGCCAGCTACCTAATGTTTGCTAAAATACTTTGTCACCCGACCGCGGAGCCTTATTGTCACTGAACAAACTCCCTTGCCCAATGATCATGGACTTCTCAGCGAAACTCAGCAGTAATTCAATGCCCCCCTTTTGTTGTTACATAGCCATCGTGCTGATAGATGATCTCCAAATAATCATAGCCATGGATGCGCACTTGCTGTTTCAACTGATTACGGTAATCTTGCTGCCTCCACATTTGCGTAACCTCATGAATAAACTAAATTGTTTGTGTAAATAGATCAGGTCATGATAGAGGGGTTTGCTCGTCCCGTCCCCCTCAGTTTGCCTGCTCTCAGCCCATGGAATCAAGGCAAATGATTGGTCTTGTCTTGCAACCAAGCCTTCCTGCACGCACACAATCACAAAGGTACGAGTCTTCCAGCACCGAAAAAAGTTCCCAGGTGCTTCATTCCTCCATCTGCAGAACATAGGCAGACATTTCTCCCCTGACTTTAAGCAGCGCACCTGATTGTCGCAGCATGTCAGCGAACTTTGATCCCGTTTTTCCTTTTGGCAATCAGCAGAACTCTGCAATGTGCAGATCTCACTGCTAAGCTATTGGAGGAACTGGAAGAGAGCCAGAGGAGGAGAGAGAGCGAGGAAGAGGGAGAGAGCTAAGTGAAAGGGATAACGAACAAATCCTCATCGAGCAAAATTCATGAACGCAACGACAACCCCGCTTGTTTCACTAAAGCGGTAATGCTGGCGTGTTCCATCGCTGGAATTCTGTTAAAGTTTCCTCTTTGCCCTCCATCTTCTTACGGTCAGTCAGAAAGAAATGTGGCGAGATCGTGACTGTTAACGTCACCACTTCACTATTTTAACAATTACACCCCAGAAGCTATGCTCAGCTCTCAAAATCTTAACCTGCATATCCTAAAAAGACCCCAAAAAAGGTGTGTGTGTGGGGGTGGGACACAACTTGTCATTAGTGCTAAGGCTGTCTACACTCCCTTGCTCACACACATTCCCCTGGAATGGCCCCTGCCTCTCTCCACCACTCACTCTCCAGCCCACTACCACCCACCCAACCACCAACTCTTAGCTATTTTCATTGTCAGTGCAACAATATCTCTGAACACAGCAGTGGCCAGTAATCCAATAAGACCATTGATTAGGCCACAATGATTCAATTCAAACTGGTGGCCTAGTGCAAGGAACAGTCTCTGGCCCTTCTTGTCACCTTAGCTGGACAGAAGCCCTCTTCAAGCTGCACCCCTCCTTGAGTGCCATTCATGCCTTTATGGGAAACAGAGAGGAAAAGGAGTGAAAGATGGCAATTATCTAATTGGACTATTAACAAACAAATCTGCAGTGTGGCTGCCCGGCAGCAGTCTCGAGGTGGATTTAAGGGCTGCATGTTGGACTAACTTTATTCACTCTGTGTTTGGGGGGGCTTCTGTGTGGAGTGGGACAGCATCCATTGTTTGAGGAAGGTAAAAAGGAGGCTAAAAATGGAGCGACTAAAGAGAACCCAGGCATTGCAAGCTGTGGTGTAGAGCTCCAGCCTGGGAAACAGATGGAGGTTTTAGCATATTTGCCTCTCAGAGACGTACAATGATTAAAAGGAGAAAAGAGACACAGAACTGCATGTTTTAGTGCATGCAAGAAATGTGTGTTACAATGTACACTAACTTATAAAATATTGTTTTTAGTATCAATACATGGAAAAGGAATCATATTCCAACTAAAGCGCACTTTTAGAGACTTAAGGATACTGTAGATAATAATCCATCAGTGACGTCTGAATTTTTACTGCTCAGTGTTTATGTCTGGGAAGACACGTTCATGCTTCGAAGCAGTGCAATGGCAACCAGATCAACTGATAAACCCCATGAGATGATGAATTATTGAGTTACAGCATCTGCTGTCAATAACACAATAAAACTATACCATTTACAGTATTACTAATACGTATGTGCATAAGAAGATAATTATATAACCCTTTTCATTTTTTTCAATTACAGGTATTGTCATTATTTGTAAATGCTAACATCACTAAAACATATGATTAGTTCAACTTCTGCAAACAGCAGCAACTGATAAAGGGCTTCAGATCACCCCAAAATAAAAGGAGAAGCCAGTATGGTGAACAGTCTTCAGAGAGATGTGCTGTGTGTTTGCTGTTGTCATCAGACAGGATGCAGCCATCTCATCGTGTCAAGCTGCTGCACCTGGTTTGAGTGACCTTGTTCATTGTGGTTATATAAAATAGTGAGACAGTGGTTTTTTTTTTTTGTCTGGTTGATGGAATATAATAACACAAGTTTTGTTTCTGCCAGCAGTGAGTGCTGAAACAGAATGATGATAAGCAAGATATTCAAATCTCAAACAGATGATCACAAACCTCAGTGTGCTGACAAACAAAAATAATTTGTGAATTGTATCTGAAGAGATATGTTTTAACTGAAGTTTTGTGCTGTGTTTGCACCCCCCATCACTTTTCAAAGAAGACACTTTTTTAACTACGTTTTTGGTGGATCTGTGTGGACATTAAATACAAAACTTATAATAAAGATGTTCCTTTCACATCATGCTGATGCTGATATGTTTTCTTGTTGCTGTGTTCATCTGTGACCATCTGCTCATACAGACTTGTGTTTGTGCTGCTGTTTGTAATGATGTTTTTCTATTACATTAGGGCTTAGTGTATTTCTAGTTGATGTATTTGATGTTTTTCTTAGTTATATCTTAGATGTTATTACTGTCCCACAGGCCTTTTTGGCCTGTGGGACCCCGGAAGTAGCTGATAGGTACCGGCAGTCCAAACGGCATGCGGCTCGGGTGGTTGCTGAGGCAAAAACTCGGGCGTGGGAGGAGTTTGGAGAGGCCATGGAGAATGACTTCTGTACGGCTTCGAGGCGATTCTGGTCCACCATCCGGCGTCTCAGGGGGGGAAAGCGGTACGCGACCAACACCATTTATGGTGGGGATGGCGTGCTGTTGACCTCAACTCGGGATGTTGTGAGTCGGTGGGCGGAATACTTCGAAGACCTCCTCAATCCTACTGGCACGTCTTCCACTGAGGAAGCGGAGCCTGGGGACTTTGGGTCGGGCTCTCCAATCTCTGGTGCTGAGGTCACCGAGGTGGTTAAAAAGCTCCGCGGTGGCAGGGCTCCGGGGGTGGATGAGATTCGCCCTGAGTTCCTTAGGGCTCTGGATGTTGTGGGGTTGTGTTGGCTTACGCGACTCTGCAATATCGCGTGGACATCGGGGGCAGTTCCCTTGGATTGGCAGACTGGGGTGGTGGTTCCCCTATTCAAAAAGGGGGACCGTAGGGTGTGTTCCAACTATAGGGGGATCACACTCTTAAGCCTCCCTGGTAAGGTCTATTCAGGGGTTCTGGAGAGGAGGGTCCGTCGGATAGTCGAACCTCGGATTCAGGAGGAGCAGTGTGGTTTTCGTCCTGGTCGTGGAACACTGGACCAGCTCTACACACTCAGCAGGGTCCTGGAGGGTGCATGGGAGTTTGCCCAACCAGTTTACATGTGCTTTGTGGACTTGGAGAAGGCATTTGACCACATCCCTCGGGAAGTTATGTGTACTCCGGGAGTATGGGGTACCAGGCCCTTTAATACGGGTTGTTAGGTCCCGGTGTCAGAGCTTGGTCCGCATTGCTAGCAGTAAGTCAGGCTCGTTTCCGGTGGGAGTTGGACTCCGCCAAGGTTGCCCTTTGTCACCGATTCTGTTCATAACTTTTATGGACAGAATTTCTAGGCGCAGCCAAGGTGTTGAGGGGATCCAATTTGGTGGCCTTAGAATCACATCTCTGTTTTTTGCAGATGATGTGGTCCTATTGGCTTCATCAGGTCGTGATCTACAGCTTTCACTGGAGCGGTTTGCAGCCGAGTGTGACACGGTCGGGATGAGGATCAGTTCCTCCAAATCCGAGGCCATGGTCTTGAGCTGGAAAAGGGCAATGTGCCCTCTCCGGGTCGGGGAGGAGGTCCTGCCCCAAGTGGAGGAGTTTAAGTATCTCGGGGTCTTGTTCACGAATGAGGGAAAACTGGAGCGTGAGATGATGAGGTGCAGCGTCCGCAGTGAAGCGGGCGCTGTACCGGTCTGTCGTGGTGAAGAGAGAGCTGAGTCAAAAGGCAAAGCTCTCAATTTACCGATCGATCTACGTTCCCACCCTCATCTATGGTCATGAGCTTTGGGTTGTGACCGAAAGAACGAGATCTCGGATACAAGCGGCTGAAATGAGTTTTCTCCGCAGGGTGTCTGGACTCTCCCTTAGAGATAGGGTGAGAAGCTCAGTCATCCGGGAGGGACTCGGAGTAGAGCCGCTGCTTCTCCACATCGAGAGGAGCCAGTTGAGGTGGCTCGGGCATCTGGTTAGGATGCCTCCTGGACGCCTCCCTGGTGAGGTGTTCCGGGCACGTCCTAGGCCCAGAGGAAGACCCAGGACACGCTGGAGGGACTATGTTTCTTGGCTGGCCTGGGAGCGCCTTGGGATTCCCCCAGAGGAGCTGTTCCAAGTGGCTGGGGAGAGGGAAGTCTGGTCCTCCCTACTTAGGCTGCTACCCCCGCGACCCGACCCTAGATAAGCGGAAGACAATGGATGGATGGATGGATGGTTATTACTGTTTTTCTCTCACATTTTGTTGTTGGATGTAACTAGGACCCTGTGTGCATAATCTCGTTTCATCACATGTACCACATGCGGTGCAAATGACAATAAAGTATCTCTGACTCTGACTCTTTTCCTACATGCCCACCATAACTTTTGGCCCCAGAAACCAAAACACCACATTAAAGTCATTAGTAAAAATAAACTAATCTAAAAAAGTTAAGTCTGGTCCTCTGGACATTCAAAAAACAAAACAAAACAAAAAAATGTAGAAACGTTTCGTCTTTTCTCCGAAAGACTTCCTCAGTCTGAGGTTCTGTATTCAGCTCAGTCTTATAAATAGCACCTTCTCACAGTGGATCAACCAGTTTGCTGCTGACAGCCAAAACTAGCTGCTCACATGATCAAGGAGGACCATCAGCCTAACGATGGATCACAAGCACCCTGGTGGTTGCTTGCTATTCACAGGGAGCTGAGTGATACTAGCAATAACAGCATTATAAGAACAGTATATATATATGTGTGTGTGTA
>JBBPBX010015753.1:32176-42406 GCA_038048925.1 Garcialebias charrua
TACCTTAAGGCTCCAGTATAGCTCTGCGTTCGGCCGACGCCGGTCCGTGCGCGCGTTCTGTGCGCAGGCAGTTCACTCCCATAGCTCAGCGTGAAGCTCCAGCGTTTTCGCACCAAATTCTTTTTTTTTCCTTTTACAGATGGCCTCCCTTCTCACCTTACAGCCATCCTCTCACACCGATAAGAATTTTTTTTCTTCCTAGAGAGATAGGAAAGACAAAAAGTAAGACAGAAAGTAAGACAACAAAACACAATAATTATCCACAAAAAAAGCATAGGGCAAACACACCCAACCTCTGTCTGCAACCCTGCAAAGTACATGACAGAACACAGTAACACATGCATAAAGAATAATAACATTCATGACTTTGCAGTAGAATCCCATAAATATACATACCCATACTTACAAATGAATATACAGTATACATACATATACATTCATATTCAGTCACATACCCATCTACATATCTGCATATGATATTTACATATACTGTACATCCTGCACCCATTTGTGTGTGGTTGTGAGCATGCATAAGTGAATAAGGTTCCTCGAATAGAACATTCAATAGTGACCGCGAGGCATCAGAGATCCGCTCCCCAAGGCCCGAGGCAGACAAAGGGGGGATCAGAGCCCAAGACCCCAAGAAGGACCCCGAGCCCAGAGTCCCCAGGGCCCGAACAGGACGAGCCACTCACCAACTCCCCAGATCCGACCAAAGGGGAGAACAGGAAGAGCCCCACCAGCGACTACACACAATGACCCCCCGGCACCAACAGCGACAAACTCACAGGCCCCCGCCGGAGCCCGTTGCACCGACGTAGCCCCATGCCTGGACACCGCGAGGCTCGGGCACCGGGGACACCCACCCCTCAGGCCCAGACCTGACAGGACCAGAGGAACCAAGCCCCACCAGGCAGCCACCAGGCCACGCCGACACACGCCCAAGCGCCCAACCTCCGACAGCGAGGGCCCCAAGCATGCCCAAAGGCAAAGGGACACCCACCCGGGGGACCACGTGGCAGGAGCGCGTCACCAAGTAGCCTCAGATGTATCAGAGAGCGGGTAGTCCAAGTCTCAACCTGATACTTAGACATTCATACACAGACACACTCACTCAGACCCACCCTCATCCTCACCCTCACTCACAGAAAGACAAACAATAACGACACGTTCCATTCATAATCCTGATGCACACTCTATACCCCCTAGGTCCAAGACATGTACCTGCTCCCTACATGGGGCAGCCCACACCCAAACCCAGGAGGTAGGCCCATTCATTCTGGGGTGGAGAGTAGCCGACATCCAAGATTCGGCCCAACCCTTGCCCTACCGACAGGACAGGACACCCCAGCCCAAGCAGCCCCAGGGAGAGCGTAATGCCAGCCCCGCCCACGGCGAACCCTCAGGCCCCGAACCCTCCCATAGACCAGGACAACACCTAACCGGACCCCACCCCCAGAATGGCCGCCTGGTACATATATATAAATAAATAAATAAATAAATAAATAAATAAATAAATAAATAAATAAATAAAAATAACAAACCTAGACCCTGACACACACACCCCCGTCCCCAAATGTGCTGTTGGTGTGTGTTGTTGTAAAGTGCACTTAAAAAAGGAAAGAGAAGGAGCAAAGGTTGGCATTATGCCAGTTTCCCCTCCACCCCAACTCTAACCCAGTCTGTCTAAATGCTGGGAGGGGGGATGGGAGGGGGGAGTTTACCTTAAGGCTCCAGTATAGCTCTGCGTTCGGCAGACGCCGGTCCGTGCGCGCGTTCTGTGCGCAGGCAGTTCACTCCCATAGCTCAGGGGTGTTGTTTTCGCACCAAATTCTTGACGTCATTTGAGAAGATGCAGGGCAGAGCGTTTACTTACAGGACAAATTGAGGTCGCTGATTGGCCATTTGCTGACACGCCTACTGAATTGATTGATAGGTCAGGTGGGGAAAAAAAGGCGAGAGCGGCAGCTTCTGCCAAAGCGGTGTTCTGTGTTTATATGTTAATAAAAAGTTCTAAAAAATAAACTAAAAACAGGGAGCGCTGGTCCTGTTGCCCACACATCAGACCATTACACCAGGAAATCTGCAGAACCTTGCGCAGCCAGGTTGGACCCGAGTTTAATTCGCTTGTGACAAATTCATTCATTTCTCATCATTTCAGTCATGGAGTCAGCGGAGGAGGAAGCGATCACTTGACTTTTGGCAAAAAAACAAAAGAAAAGGCCAGATCAGGGATGGAGAAAGGGAATTTAATACATTTGTGTCACATACAAAACAGTCTGGCGCCGGGCAGTATATTGTGCGACAACGCGCTTGCGTTCGCGGTCGTAAAATTTATCTTGGCGCGTTCATGCCCGCGTTCGAACGCTTGTGCCTCTGCGTTCGAACGGCGTCGAGCGGCGTCTGGCCAAACGCAGAGATATACTGGGGCCTTTAGCGAACATGGCAATGGAAAGTTACCGCGCAGCTGCGTGCTGTCGGGGGGAGAGTGGGGCGGCGGGGGGGGCGGATGCCGTGACAATGGGAAATTACAGTAGCGGATGGATACAGGCGTATTGTACCCCCCCAAAGGAAAAAGGTGGAGTGATACAGATTCGTAAAGGTACTTAAGCTAACGGTGGGAGAGCAGCAACGTGGTGAGTTTGGCGAACATAGAGAGTGATGCAGTTGCGATTTTGAGCGAGTTTCGTAACTAGCTAAAACGAGTGCTAATTTTGAAATGGCCCCCAAGAGAGCAAAGGAGTCTTCAGGTGGGAGTGCGGCGCTGTAGAAAAGAAAGGCAATCAGTTTAGAGGTAAAATTGGACATTTTAAAATGGGCTGAAAAGGGAGAAACACCTTCACAGATCGGAAAAAATCTGGAGTTAGCGCGTTCCACAGTTTCCACGATTCTCGCTGATAAAGCTAGGATTCTGGATGTTAACTTGCACATGTCTGTCTTCATTTCTACAGCCAGACCTGCAGTGATGTCCCCCTCAGCCTCCTGTATCCATCTCCATCACACTGACTCCAGCCACATCTGGAACACACCTGACCTGATCTGAGATGCTCCATCTTCTTTCTGCATCATTTGGATACCAGTAAGGACAACAAGTTGTTGTCTGTGTTGTTTCATTTTTTTATATTAATGTTAACTTGCACATGTCTGTCTTCATTTCTACAGCCAAACTTGCAATGATGTCCCACTCAGCCTCTTGCATCCATCTCCATCACACTGACTCCAGCCACATCTGGAACACACCTGACCTGGTCTGACATGCTCCATCTTCTTTCTGCATCATTTGGATACCAGTAAGGACAACAAGTTGTTGTCTGTGTTGTTTCATTTTTTTAACTAATGTTAACTTGCACATGTCTGTCTTCATTTCTACAGCCAGACCTGTAGTGATGTCCCCTTCAGCCTCCTGCATCCATCTCCATCACACTGACTCCAGCCACATCTGGAACACACCTGACCTAATCTGACATGCTCCATCTTCTTTCTGCATCATTTGGATACCAGTAAGGACAACAAGTTGGTGTCTGTGTTGTTTCATTTTTTTAACTAATGTTAACTTGCACATGTCTGTCTTCATTTCTACAGCCAGACCTGTAGTGATGTCCCCCTCAGCCTCCTGCATCCATCTCCATCACACTGACTCCAGCCACATCTGGAACACACCTGACCTGATCTGACATGCTCCATCTTCTTTCTGCATCATTTGGATACCAGTAAGGACAACAAGTTGTTGTCTGTGTTGTTTCATTTTTTTAATTAATGTCAACTTGCACATGTCTGTCTTCATTTCTACAGCCAGACCTGCAGTGTTGCTGTGCTGTGTCTGCCCTGCTGTGCTGCTGTGTCATCACTGAAAGGCCCCTCCTCATCATCCTGCATCCAACATCAGGACCAGAACTGAACTGAACTCGCATGTTGCCTCTGGACTCACATGCCCCTTCCTCCATTGTTGAGTGAGCAGCATCAGGACAAAATCTGCACCTGACCAGACCTTTCTGGACTCACATGCCCCCACATCCATGGTTCAACAGCTTCCCTCTGATCCAGGTTTGACCAGCAGAACCACCCAATAAGCCTGTCTACCTCCTCTTCAATCAAAGTAAGGGAATTTTCTTTTCTATGCTGTTTCTGTGCTGATTCTACCTTTTTAAAGTTCTTGGACTGTACACTATGGCAATGTTTTTTTAATAGTTTTTTTTTTTTATTGAACGTGCTGTGCAGAACAGTACTGTTGTATAGTAAATAGGGCTTAGTCCACACTTGGACTAAGCCCCTCCGTTTGTAACTGGGTCTTAGACTTCTTAACAAACAGACCACAGTCCGTGAAGATCCACAACTTCTCCTCCTCCACCATTACCCTCAGCACTGGCTCTCCTCAAGGATGTGTGCTGAGCCCTCTTCTGTTCACTCTGCTCACATATGATTGTACAGCCACACATCCAGGCTGTCATATTGTTAAGTTTGCAGATGATACAGTTGTGGTGGGATGCATCACAAACAATGATGAGTCCAGCTACAGACAGGAGGTGGAACACCTGGAGAGCTGGTGCAAAGAGAATAACCTTCACATGAATGTGAAGAAGACAAAGGAGATGATTGTGGACTTCAGAAGGAACAAACAAACACACACCCCACTGAACATAGGTGGATCAGTGGTGGAAGTGGTCTCCAGCTACAAATACTTGGGTGTACACTTGAATGATAACCTCAGCTGGAGCAACAACACCACCAGCCTGATCAAGAAAGGTCATCAGAGACTCTACTTCCTCAGACGGCTGAGACGAGCTGGTCTGAGCAGCCCAGTCCTCACCTCCTTCTACAGGTGTGCAGTGGAGAGCATCCTGTGCTCCAGCATCAATGTGTGGCATGGAGGCTGCACAGTTGCAGAGAGGAAAGCTCTACAGAGAGTGGTGAAGGCTGCACAGAAGTCTGTTGGAGTCAGTCTCCCCACCATCACAGACATTTACACCTCCAGATGCAGGAAAAGAGCCACCTGCATCATGAAAGACCTCACTCACCCAGCACACTCACTCTTTGCCCCACTCCCCTCAGGACGGAGGTTGAGGAGCATCAAATGTAGAACCACTAGACTGAGGAACAGCTTCTACCCTGAGGCTGTTAGACTCATGAATAAATAAACAATAAGAATGATCACTGCAAAATATCACATCATGCTGATGCTGATCTGTTTTCTTGTTGCTGTGTTCATCTGTGACCATCTGCTCATACAGACTCATGTTCGTGCTGCTGTTTATAATGATGTTTTTCTACTACATTAGGGCTTAGTGTATTTCTAGTTGATGTTTTCTTAGTTAATCCTAGATGTTATTACTGTTTTTCTTCTTGCATTTGTTGCTTGATGTAACTGGGACCCTGTGTACATAATCTCGTTTTCATCACATGTACCACATGCGGTGCTAATGACAATAAAGACTCTCTGACTCTGACTCTGAAATACTGTACAGGTATGTGTTTATAGATGAATGTGTGGTGTAATGTGTTAGCTAGCTGTTTGTAAATAAAGTTCTGTGCATGTTTATGGACCAGTATGTACGCTTGTTCAGTCTCATGTCGATAAACGGGTGTGCGGCGCAGCATTAGCATACATTTTCCGACTTACAGCGAAAATCCGGTTTTATGAACGCCGCATGTAATATGTTCCGACTTACGTTAATTTCGGGTTATGAACGGTGCGTAGGAACAGAACTTGTTCGTAAGTCAGGGACTACCTGTCATGGTCTGTCTTCTAGTGTCTGGTGTTTCTGTATTCTGTTTGTTTGTGTTTTGATTCAGCCTTTTGTTGTGTTTCTGCCCCTTCTGTTTAATTCAGTTCTGTGTCATTGTCTGGTGTTTCTGCGTTATGTCTACTTGTGTTCAGTTCAACCTTTTTTTTGTGTTTATGCTCTTAGCACTAGGAATACCAGAACATTCAGATGAGTACTACACTTACCACAGTCTGTCAAATTACAGATTGAGGGATTTGCATTCAATTAGGTTTGTGTGACCCCCTGGGGCTGAAGTCTTTTGTGTGCTCAAAACATCCCCCAGTAGCATAAACAAAACATCTCCCCCATATTCCAACAACAACATTCCTTCTGCAGGTTTAAAGTGCAGCTTTTTACAACACAGACCAAACTTTTGGAGATGTTGATGACTCTTTGCAAATGTCAACGCTAGAAACTTCAGTTTATTTTATAGATACTGTATACGTTTTATACTTTTTATACTACTATGCAAAAACTCAGGACAGTATTACACTTTTATTATTTCATTTTATGCTTATGTTCATTGGGTGTTTGGTGTTTTAGGGGTGTTTGGTGTTTCAGTGTTGGTGTAAATTTTCATACTTTTATACTATTATGAAAAAACTCAGGACAGTGTTACACTTTTTTACTATTTTACTATTTTATGCTTATGTTTATTAAATGTTTTAGTGTTTAGTGTTTAGATTGTTACTGTTGCACCGAGGGACTGAGAGAAACGCAATTTCGGTCCTGTGTATGTCCTGTACATATTGCAGTTCTGACAATAAAGTTGACTTTGACTTTGACTGCCTCTAAGCGAGCAGGTCCCCGGTTCAAATCCTGGTCCGGGGGCCTTTCTGGGTGGAGTTTGCATGTTCTCTCCGTGCATGCGTGGGTTTTCTCCGGGTGCTCCGGTTTCCTCCCACAGTCCAAAAACATGCATGTTAGGCTGATTGTTAACTCTAAATTGACCCTAGGTGTGAGTGAGACAGGTCCCTCTTGTAAATGAGTCCCCGTGGCTCAACGAGTCCAGCCTGTATAAATAAAGGTTGAATGAATGAATGAACAAACTGATATGGAGAGAACACAAATTCTGTAAGAATAAAAATACTAAATATCACCTATTCCACGGTCAAGGCGGGATTGCATTGGTCACTTTTATCTGAAGGCGGCGGGATTGTACAGGTGGTCCCCGACTTACGAGGACATCGACTTACAGGCCTTCGGCCTGGAAACCCTGCTATGGACCGTGTCGGTTCATAAGTTTCTCCGCGGAGACACATGCGCTTTATGTGAACGGCGGTTTTGTCAGGAAGGCATCTTTGTCCTTCCTGGACGAAGGACAAATGGTAAATGGAGCTTATTTATATAGCGCTTTCCAGCCCCCTATGAGGGGCCCCAAAGCGCTTTACAATACCAACCATCCAACCATTCATACACACATTCATACACCGGTAGCGGCAGACTGCCATGCAAGGCGCCATCCAGTCCTACCGGGAGAAACTCGGGGTTAAGTGTCTTGCCCAGGGACACAACGACACATGGTGTGGGGAAACGGGATTCGAACCTCCAACCTTCCGATCGGTGGACGAGTGCCATTACCACTATGCCACGGCTGCCTATCTGCCTATCTGCAAGCTACATGCTGAGTGAAATAAAATTGAATAAAGTTGTTTCACTCCAGTTTTCATGTAAACATTCATACTTTTGAGTGTGGAAAAATGATTGTGTTATACAACAAATACAGAGCTTTATCATTCAATGGGTCTCTGACTTTGTACAGTACTGTAATAGATTTAGTATTTTTATTCTTACAGAATTTGTGTTCTCTCCATATCAGTTTGTTCATTCATTCATTCAACCTTTATTTATACAGGCTGGACTCGTTGAGCCACGGGGACTCATTTACAAGAGGGACCTGTCTCACTCACACCTAGGGTCAATTTAGAGTTAACAATCAGCCTAACATGCATGTTTTTGGACTGTGGGAGGAAACCGGAGCACCCGGAGAAAACCCACGCATGCACGGAGAGAACATGCAAACTCCACCCAGAAAGGCCCCCGGACCAGGATTTGAACCGGGGACCTGCTCGCTTAGAGGCAGTCAAAGTCAACTTTATTGTCAGAACTGCAATATGTACAGGACATACACAGGACCGAAATTGCGTTTCTCTCAGTCCCTCGGTGCAACAGTAACCATCTAAACACTAAACACTAAAACATTTAATAAACATAAGCATAAAATAGTAAAATAGTAAAAAAGTGTAACACTGTCCTGAGTTTTTTCATAATAGTATAAAAGTATGAAAATTTACACCAACACTGAAACACCAAACACCCCTAAAACACCAAACACCCAATGAACATAAGCATAAAATGAAATAATAAAAGTGTAATACTGTCCTGAGTTTTTGCATAGTAGTATAAAAAGTATAAAACGTATACAGTATCTATAAAATAAACTGAAGTTTCTAGCGTTGACATTTGCAAAGAGTCATCAACATCTCCAAAAGTTTGGTCTGTGTTGTAAAAAGCTGCACTTTCAACCTACAGAAGGAATGTTGTTGTTGGAATATGGGGGAGATGTTTTGTTTATGCTACTGGGGGATGTTTTGAGCACACAAAAGACTTCAGCCCCAGGGGGTCACACACACCTAATGGAATGCAAATTCCTCAATCTGTCATTTTACAGTCTCCCATGGGAGCTATATGTAAAATATGTACAAGTACATATGTTTGGTATTCCTAGTGTTAGTTTAGTTCTCCAGTCCTGTCTCCTGTGCCCTAAGATTAATTAGTCCTTGTGCTCTTTGTTTAGTTTAGTTCTGCTCCTGGTTTTAGTTTAGTTTTCAGTTTAATCTCCACATCCCAGGTTTAATTAGTTTCCCAGCCCTGTATGTCATGGTCTGTCTTCTAGTGTCTGGTGTGTCTGTGTTCTGTCTGTTTGTGTTTTGATTCAGCCTTTTGTTGTGTTTCTGCCCCTTCTGATTAATTCATTTCTGTGTCATTGTCTGATGTTTCTGTGTTATGTCTACTTGTGTTCAATTCAACCTTCTTTTGTGTTTATGCTCTTAGTTTAGTTCTCCAGTCCAGCCTCTTGTACCCTAAGATTAATTATTCTTTGTGCTCTTTGTTTAGTTTAGTTCTGCTCCTGGTTTTAGTTTAGTTTTCAGTTTAATCTCCACATCCCAGGTTTAATTAGTTTCCCGGCCCATCCATCCATCCATCCATCCATCCATCTTCTTCCGCTTATCCGGGGTCGGGTCGCGGGGGTAGCAGCCTAAGTAGGGAGGCCCAGACTTCCCTCTCCCCAGCCACTTGGAGCAGCTCCTCCGGGGGAATCCCAAGGCGTTCCCAGGCCAGCCGAGAAACATAGTCCCTCCAGCGTGTCCTGGGTCTTCCTCTGGGTCTCCTCCCGGTGGGACATGCCCGGAACACCTCACCAGGGAGGCGTCCAGGAGGCATCCTAACCAGATGCCCGAGCCACCTCAACTGGCTCCTCTCGATGTGGAGAAGCAGCGGCTCTACTCCGAGTCCCTCCCGGATGACTGAGCTTCTCACCCTATCTCTAAGGGAGAGTCCAGACACCCTGCGGAGAAAACTCATTTCAGCCGCTTGTATCCGAGATCTTGTTCTTTCGGTCATAACCCAAAGCTCATGACCATAGATGAGGGTGGGAACGTAGATCGATCGGTAAATTGAGAGCTTTGCCTTTTGACTCAGCTCTCTCTTCACCACGACAGACCGGTACAGCGCCCGCTTCACTGCGGACGCTGCACCTATCCGCCTATCGATCTCACGCTCCAGTTTTCCCTCATTCGTGAACAAGATCCCGAGATACTTAAACTCCTCCACTTGGGGCAGGACCTCCTCCCCGACCCGGAGAGGGCATGCTACCCTTTTCCGGCTCAAGACCATGGCCTCGGACTTGGAGGAACTGATCCTCATCCCGGCCGCATCACACTCGGCTGCAAACCGCTCCAGTGAAAGTTGTAAATCACGAACTGATGAAGCCAGTAGGACCACATCATCTGCAAAAAACAGAGAATGCGATTCTAAGGCCACCAAAACGTTTTCCCGGCCCTGTTCTGTTAATTGTTCCCAGGTGTTTGTCATTACTTCCTGTCTTGTCTGTATGTATATATACTTTGTCTGCCAGTCTGTTCTTTGTCGCGTCATCGTTGGGTATTCCCTGTCCTGTCCTGCCAACCTGTCTTGTTCCTTGTTCCAAGGTCCTCGTGAGTTTTTGCTACCATGCAAGCTTTTTGATTTTTGTATTATTAAAGTGTTTATTTTTATAATTCTTTGAGTCCAAGTCCCTGCCTGCATCTTTGGGTTCTTACCTGCCTAATCAAACCCTAACACCATCAGTGTATGAATGTGATAAAGCACTGATTAATCTTTGTATAGATCTAGTAGAGTGCTGTGTGAATGGGTAAATGAGGACACAGATTGTGTTGTAAAGAGCTTTGAGTATCTTGATAAGATA
>JBBPBX010015754.1:0-18425 GCA_038048925.1 Garcialebias charrua
CTAAACACTAAAACATTTAATAAACATAAGCATAAAATAGTAAAAGTGTAACACTGTCCTGAGTTTTTCATAATAGTATAAAAGTATGAAAATTTACACCAACACTGAAACACCAAACACCCCTGAAACACCAAACACCCAATGAACATAAGCATAAAATGAAATAATAAAAGTGTAATACTGTCCTGAGTTTTTGCATAGTAGTATAAAAAGTATATCTATAAAATAAACTGAAGGTTCTAGCATTGACATTTGCAAAGAGTGGCACAGCAGCATATAAGTTAATGTACACAGTATATGTATGAGGTAGTTGATGTTGGTATAGAGGCAAAGTGGCATATGCAGTGAGGCACATAAGGCACATTTGGCATCCTTAGATAAGGCTAGTCAGAGAATGCTGTATATGTATCTGCAGTAGTGTAGATAAAAGTAGTGTAAATGTAAACAGTAGTAATAAATGTAAAGCAGTAGTAGTAAATGTAAACCGTATTAATAAATGTAAACAGTGAATGTAAACAGTAGTATGACTATAGGCAGTAATGTAATACAAACATTAGTGCAAATATGAGAAGTAGTGCAAACTGAATGAGTACATGACCGAGAGTTTAGTGAATAACCTGTTTGATGACACAGAGTCCAGTGTTAAAGCTCCACTGACATGTTCTTTTGACTTTTCAAAAAATGGCACAACATATATAAATATTAAGATAGACCTCTGACCGTTTTTGCTAAAATAATGTTAAATGAATGACAATTTCTCTCAAAATAGTTTAAAATTAGCGCCGTTTTTTTAGACCGTAAATCCGGATCTTCCGGTCACGTGTCAGCATTCCCGTTTCTGACGTCACGTCCGATACTGAACTCTGCTCAAACGACAAAAATACTGAGTTTTCATGTGTTTTTTCACTACAGTTAGCAAGTTAAGCATATAAACACACGTTTCCGATCATTTTTATGCACTCAAAAGTAGTTTTTAGATGAAAATAGAGTGTTTTTAGGTGCGCTGGCGAAATTTACGAACGGACTTCCGGGTTGCGAATTTTTGGAAAAAACGAAAAAAATACTGAGTTTTCATGTGTTTTTTCACTACAGTTAGCAAGTTAAGCATATAAACACACGTTTCCGATCATTTTTATGCACTCAAAAGTAGTTTTTAGATGAAAATAGAGTGTTTTTAGGTGCGCTGGCGAAATTTACGGACGTGACGTCAGAAACAGGAATGCTCACGTGACCGGAAAATCCGGATTTACGGTCTAAAAAAACGGCGCTAATTTTAAACTATTTTGAGAGAAATTGTCATTCATTTAACATTATTTTAGCAAAAACGGTCAGAGGTCTATCTTAATATTTATATATGTTGTGCCATTTTTTGAAAAGTCAAAAGAACATGTCAGTGGAGCTTTAAAATCTTTGTGTTGAGTGGTAATGTGTGAGAAAGTTTTTTGTGTTAAGGCAGTTCAAATGGGAGGGGAGGCAGAGCAGGCAGAGTGTTTAGCATTCTGACTGCCTGATGAACAGAGCTGTCTCTCAGTCTGCTGGTTCGAGCCTGGAGACTCCTCAGTCTCCTCCCTGATGGCAGCAGTCTAAAGCGGCTGTGTAGTGGGTGTGTGGGATCACCTGCCATGCAGTGGGCTTTCCGAGTGAGGCGTTTGCTGTGTAAGTCCTGCAGTGAGGGCAAGGAGGTGCCGACGATCTTCTCAGCTGCTTTCACGATGCGCTGGAGGCTCTTGCGGCATGATGCAGTGCATGCACCAAACCACACCGTGATGCAGCTGGTCAGGACACTTTCTATGGCACCCCTGTAGAAGGTGCACATGATGGGGGTTGAAGCTCCAGCCCTTTTCAGCTTGCGGAGAAAGTAGAGGCGCTGGTGAGCCTTCTTGGCCAGTGCTGCAGTGTTCCTGCTCCAGGACAGGTCCTTTGAGACGTGCACTCCCAGGAACTTGGTGCTGTCCACTCTCTCCACTGCGGTGCTGTTGATGGTCAGAGGGGCATGTTGTGCATCCCTCTTCCTGAAGTCCACGACAATCTCCTTTGTCTTCTCCACGTTGAGAGTGAGATTGTTGTGTCCGCACCACAAGGCCAAGCGGCTCACCTCGTTCCTGTAGTCCGTCTCATCGTTGTTGCTGATGAGACCTACCACTGTTGTGTCGTCCGCAAACTTGATGAAGTGGTTGGAGCTGTACGATGGTGTGCAGTCGTGTGTTAGCAGGGTGAATAGAAGGGGGCTCAGCACACATCCTTGTGGGGCCCCTGTGTTCAATGTGATGGTGCTAGATGTGTTACTCCCGTCGTGTGGTCTCCCGGTCAGGAAGTCTAGCAGCCAGTTACACATTGAGGTGTTCAGCCCCAGACTGTCCAGTTTATGGATGAGCTGTTGGGGGATGATGGTGTTGAATGCCGAGCTGAAGTCGATGAACAGCATTCTAACATAAGAGTCCTTCGTGTCCAGATGTGTGAGAGCTGTGTGGAGGGCAGAGGAGATGGCATCGTCGGTTGAGCGATTAGGTCGGTATGCAAATTGGAAGGGATCCAGGGAGGCAGGGAGGACAGATGTGATGCTTTTCATGACTAGCCGTTCAAAGCACTTCATCAGGATGGGGGTGAGTGCTACTGGGCGATAGTCATTGAGGCATGCGGGCGTTGCCTTCTTTGGGACAGGGATGATGGTGGTGGCTTTGAAACAGGTGGGGACGATGGCCTGGCTCAGTGAGATGTTAAAGATGTCCGTGAAGACCGCTGCGAGTTCCCCTGCACAGTCCTTCAGCACACGACCAGGTATGTTGTCAGGACCAGAGGCCTTCCGGGCATTAATCTTGATAAATGATCGCCTTACGCTGTCTGAGGACAGCGCCAGCACCTGGCCATCAGGAGAGGGGGGGAGTTTATGTGCAGGTGTGCTGTTACTTGCCTCAAACCGAGCAAAGAACTCATTCAGTTCATTCAGCGTAGAGGTTGAGCTGTCACAGGTCTGGGGGGGGGGGTTTGTAGTTTGTGATGGTCTGTATTCCCTGCCACAGACTGCGTGTATCCTTGCTGTCCTTGAAACGGTGAGCTATTTTCCTGGAATACTGCTCCTTGGCCTCTCTGATGCCCTGATCCAGGTTCTTTCTGGCTGCCTTCAGGCCCACCTGATCTCTCGCTTTGAAGGCAGCATTCCTGGCTTTCAGGAGTCTGTGAACCTCAGCTGTCAGCCATGGCTTCTGATTAGCCCGAACAGTGATGGTTTTGAGGTTGGTAACATCATCAATGCACTTGGTGATGTATGAACATACAGTGTCTGAGTACTCCTGGAGACATGTGTTGTTGTTTGTGGTAGCAGCTTCTTTGAACATACCCCAATCTGTGGTGTCAAAACAGTCCTGGAGTGCCTCTGAAGACCCCTCTGGCCACACTCGTATCTGCTTGCGGACTGGTTTTGTGACTTTCACCAGCGGCCTGTATGCTGGCTTTAGCATAACACAGATATGGTCAGAAGCACCAATGTGGGGGAGGGGGAGGGCTCTGTAGGCATTTTTCATGGTGGTGTAAACTTGGTCCAGTGTGTTGTTTCCTCTTGTTGCAAAGTTTATGTTTTTGTATGTTTTTGGAAATACACTCTTTAAATCTGCATGGTTGAAATCACCAGCCGTGATGAGAAAAGCATCAGGATGGGCTGTTTGTTGCTCACTGATGTGCAGATATAGTTCATTCAAAGCCTCACTTCTAACTTTGCTGTTAGAGCTTGGAGGAATATATACAGCAACAATCATAACAGCTGTAAACTCCCTCGGTAAATAGAACGGTCTGCATTTAATAGTCATGAACTCCACTAAAGGTGAGCAGTGTTTGTAGACCACAGCAGCATCCAGGCACCATGCTTTGTTGATGTAAACACAGAGCCCCCCTCCCCATCTCTTACCTCCCTCGAGGGTTCGGTCCGCTCTGTAGCATGTTAGCTGCTCCAGCTGAACAGCATGGTCCGGAACGTTGTTGTTGAGCCACGTTTCCGTGAATACAAACACACAACAGTCTCTCACAGTCTTTTGTGTCGTTCGTAGCAGGCGTATATAATCCAGTTTATTGTCCAAGGAGCGCACGTTAGCCAAAACCATGGATGGGATCGCCGGTTTGTGTGGGCTAGCTGCTAGCCTAGCTCTGACACCTCCGCGTTTACCCCGCTTCTGTTTTCTGTCACGCCGCTTGTGGCGTTTCCACGGCGGGCGCGATGAAGGGAGGCTCAGGGCTGGCTTCCGCTTTCTGTCCAGCCGCTTGTGGCGCTTCCACGGCGGGCGCGAAGAAGGGAGGCTCAGGGCTGGCTTCCGCTTTCTGTCCAGCCGCTTGTGGCGCTTCCACGGCGGGCGCGATGAAAGGAGGCTCGGGGCTGGCTTCCAAAGCAGGCCGCAGTCACGAAGCTCATGTAGCTTCTCTTCCAGCTCACGTAGTTTCTCCTGTAGGTCACTGTTTATTCCCAAATGAGCGGTTTTTCCGACATCAAGCAGGAACTCACGGCTATACTTGCGTTCTTGAACACGTAAACATGACAAAGACGTGCCGGCACATTGCGGCATGCAGGACAAAGAAGACGAAAACACCGTGTTGTCGGGAGAGAGAGAAGCCGCAGCCTTTGCACGCGCCGCCATCTTGAACCATACTCCAATGCTAGTGAAGCAAGTGCTTCAACCAGAAATAATGACAACAAATTGAACAATTAATGGAAGACAATGTTAATGTTGATATCGTTAAGAACCAGCTGCGTGTGGACTTAAGTGGACTACAGCAAGAGTTTTTTTAAATCTGAATCATGGTTTGCAACCCTTCATGATAGAGGATGCATTTTCTGATCATCAAAAAAATTGGTTTGATCCAAAAAACAAAAGGATTGAAGATTTCTAGTGTGAAGAATGGATGAAATATGTTATGAAACGATCAGAGCAAGCTGAATCATGTGATAGACAAATATCACTTGCTGATAGCAGATCAGCAGCATCTAAGTCAAATGTTAAAAGACAAAGTAGTTCTGGATCACATTGTGGAACAGTATCATCATTTTCATCAGTTACCATACCATACCATACCACTTTATTTATAGAGCACTTAAACAGACACAAGGCCAACCAAAGTGCTGTACAATAGAAACAAACAAGCAAAGCAGACAGGAAAACAAAAAACAAAAACAAAATATAGATAGAAATAGCAACAGAAACTAACTAAAATGGTGAACAGTGTATATTACAGAGAGGATCAAAACAAATCACATCCTGTTAAAGGCGAGAGAATAGAAGTGGGTTTTCAAGCGAGACTTAAAGACTGTGAGTGAGGGAGCCTGCCTGACACTCAGTGGCAACTCATTCCACAGTCTTGGACCTGCAACTGAGAAGGCCCTGTCACCTCTGAGCTTCCGACAAGTACCGTATCTGGGACTGAGAGAAGGATCTGGTCTGCTGACCTCAGAGAGCGCAGTGGGACATATGGCTGCAGAAGATCAGTGAGATAAGGTGGAGCGGAAGTGTTCAGAGATTTAAAAACATACATGAGTATTTTAAACTGGATCCGAAAGTGAATGCGTAGCCAGTGCAGGGAGGCCAAAACTGGTGTAATGGGCTCTCTATGGTCTGTACCAGTTAAGAATCGGGCTGCAATATTCTGGACCAGCTGTAGCCGTGCAATGGAGGACTGACTGATAGATTAAAGGCACAAGCTGCAGCTTTAGCAGAGAAGTTGGAAATAAAAAAGCAAGAAGCAGATTGGTATCTTCTTCTTCTTCTTTCGGCTTTTCCCTTTTCAGGGGTCGCCACAGCGAGTCATCCTCCTCCACCTCACTCTGTCCTCTGCATCCTCTGTCCTCACTCCAACTACCTTCATGTCCTCTCTAACTGCATCCATATATCTCCTCTTTGGCCTTCCTCTGTGTCTTTTTCCTGGCAGCTGCATTTCTAACATCCTTCTACCAATATACCCACTGTCCCTCCTCTGGACATGTCCAAACCATCTCAGTCTGGCCTCCCTAACTTTATCTCCCAGTTGTTCAACATGTGCTGTACCTCTGATGATCTCATTCCTGATCTTATCCATCCTTGTCACTCCTAAGGAGAACCTCAGCATCTTCATTTCTGCTACTTCCAGTTCTTTCTCCTGTCTTTTTGTCCATGTCTCTGTCTCCAGACCATACAACATAGCTGGTCTCACCACTGTCTTGTAAACTTTTCCTTTGACCTTTGCTGACACCTTTTTGTCACAAATCACTCCTGAAACTTTTCTCCATCCACTCCATCCTGCCTGGACTCTCTTTTTCACCTCTTTACCACATTTCCCATTTTCCTGGACAGTGGACCCCAAGTACTTGAAGTCCTGCACCTTTGTGACCTCTGCTCCTTGTAGCCTCACTGTTCCACTGGCCTCCCTCTCATTCACACACATGTACTCTGTCTTACTACGGCTGACTTTCATTCCTCTTCTTTCAAGTGAATACCTCCACCTCTCCAAGTTCTCTTCCACCTGTTCCCTGTTCTCACCACATATCACAATGTCATCTGCAAACATCATAGTCCATGGGGATTCCTGCCTGACCTCATCTGTTAGTCGGTCCATCACCAGAGCAAACAAGAAGGGGCTCAGAGCCGATCCTTGATGCAATCCCACCTCCACCTTGAAGCTATCTGTCACTCCTACAGCACATCTCACCACTGTCCTGCTGTCTTCATACATGTCCTGTACCAGTCTAACATACTTTTCTGCCACTCCAGATTTCCTCATGCAATACCACACCTCCTCTCTTGGCACCCTGTCATATGCTTTTTCTAAATCCACAAACACACAATGGAGTTCTTTCTGACCCTCTCTGTACTTCTCTATCAACATCCTCAAAGCAAAGATGGCATCTGTGGTGCTCTTTCTTGGCATGAAACCATACTGCTGCTCACAGATAGTCACATCTTGTCTAAGTCTTCCTTCCACAACTCTCTCCCAGATCTTCATCGTGTGGCTCATCAACTTAATTCCCCTGTAGTTGCTACAACTCTGTACATCACCCTTGTTCTTAAAAATGGGAACCAGCACACTTCTTCTCCATTCTTCAGGCATTTTCTCACCCTCAAATATTCCATTAAATATTTGAGTCAAAAACCTCACTGCCATCTCTCCAAGACATTTCCAAACCTCCACTGGTATGTCATCAGGTCCTACTGCCTTCCCCTTCTTCATTCTTTTCAGAGCTTTCCGGACTTCACCCTCACTAATCTTTCCCACTTCCTGGTCCACAGTTTCTATGACCTCCACTCTTCTTTCTCTTTCATTCTCTTCATTCATTAGCTCCTCAAAGTAATCCTTCCATCTTCCCATCACACTCTCCTCACTTGTTAGAACATTCCCATTCCCATCTTTAATAAGCCTAACCTGTTGCACATCCTTTCCAGCCTGATCCCTCTGTCTTGCCAATCGGTACAAGTCCTTCTCACCCTCTTTAGTGTCCAGTCTCCCATACAACTCATGTACGCCCTCTGCTTTGCCTTAGCTACTTCCCTCTTTGCTCTATGTCCCATCTCCTTATATTCCTATCTCCTCTCTTCAGTCCTCTCACTGTCATATTTCTTCTTGGCTAATCTCTTTCTTTGAATGGCGTCCTGCACTTCACTATTCCACCACCAGGTTTCCTTATCATCCATTCTCTGTCCAGATGACACACCAAGTACCTTCCTACCTGTCTCTCTAATTACTGTTGCTGTAGTAGCCCAGTCACTTGGAAGCTCTTTCTTACCACCCAGAGCCTTTAACAGCTCGTCTCTGAATTTCTCACAACATTCTTCCTTCTTTAGCTTCCACCATTTGGTCTTCTTCTCTGATTTTACTCTTTTTCTCTTCTTCGCAACAACAGTCATTCTACACACAACCATCCGATGCTGTCTGGCCACGCTCTCCCCTGCCACAACCTTACAGTCTCCAATCTCCCTCAGGTTTCCTCTTCTACACAGAATGTAGTCGACCTGTGTACTCCTTCCTCCACTCTTATAGGTCACTCTATGTTCCTCCCTCTTTTGGAAATAGGTATTGACTATAGCCATTTCCATTCTCTTGGCAAAATCCACCACCATCTGTCCTTCCTGGTTTCTTTCCTTGACACCAAACCTACCCATCACTTCCTCATCCCCTCTGTTTCCTTCACCAACATGTCCATTCAGGTCTGCTCCAATCACCACTCTTTCCTCCCTGGGAATACTCTCTATCACTTCATCCAAATCTTTCCAAAATGTATCTTTCTCCTCCCCATCACATCCAACCTGTGGAGCATAACCACTGACTATGTTTAGCATCAGACCTTCTACTTCTACCTTCAGGCACATCACCCTATCTGACACTCTCTTCACCTCTACTACATTCTTTGCCAACTCCTCCTTCAGGACCACCCCTACTCCATTTCTCTTTCTATCCACACCATGGTAAAACAGTTTGAACCCTGCTCCAATACTGTGAGCCTTGCTGCCCTTCCACTTGGTCTCTTGGACACATAAAACATCTACCTTTCTTCTCTGCATCATGTCAGCCAGCTCTCTACCTTTGCCTGTCATTGTCCCCACATTTAGAGTTGCAACCCTCAGTCCTACATTCTTCACTTTCCTCCTCTCCCTCTGTCTCCTGACACGTTTCCCTCCTCGGGGTCTTCGACTAACAGTAGTACAATTTCCGCCGGCACCCTGTTTGTCAACAGCACCGGTGGCGGACGTTGTTAACCCGGGCCTCGACCGATCCGGTATGGTTTCACTTTGATGAACTCTCATTATGGTTTTGGCAAGTGTTTTACATCGGATGCCATTCCTGACACAACCCTCACCATTTACCCGGGCTTGGGACCAGCACAAGAGATACACTGGCTTGTGCTCCCTAGTGGCTGGTTTATCCCCTTCATTTCCTAATATTCCTTTTTTTTTTTTTTGAGAAATAGCCCCCCCTGGTGGTAATTTCACGGGCCGCCACTGGAAGCAAAGGTCTGTATTTTGCATGTCTGAGGCATGGTCACATGAGTAGCCACTGTAAAGACAAGATACAATGTCAGGAATGCTCACAATTGCATCCCACACTGCTACACATGACAACAAAACCTTGAAAGAAGAACCAATAAAACAAAGTACTGATGAACAATCTGTATCAAGTGCTCTTGTACAGATGATGGAAACCTTTGGGGTCACTGGGGTCGGTAAAGAAGAATGTGTTTCAGTTGTTCCTGTGTGTGTCAAGGCACAAAAGGGAACCAAGACAATTAAGACGTATGCATTTTTGGATACAGGAAGTTCAGCTACTTTTGCTACAGAGTCATTGATTAAACCAATTGAGTATGACTGGAAGTAATGCAAACATATTGTTGCGAAAAATGGGAAATTAATCTGTTGTGAACACCTGCATTGTTTCTGGACTGGAAATCAGTAGCTTGGATGGAAACCAGTTTATTGAACTTCCAGAAGTGTATTCACAAAAGGCCATTCCTGTGACAAAAGACAATATTCCCTGTCAAGAGGATGTTGACTGTTGGCCTCACCTATAGGAGGTGAGACTTCCCTTTATTCAAGAAGACGTTGGATTGCTCATTGGAGCAAATGTCCCCAAAGCATTGGAACCACTCGAAGTGATTAACAGTGTGAACAATGGACCATGTGTTGTAAGGACAGTATTAGGTTTGACAGTAAATGGACCACTCAGGAGTGGAAGCGACATTGTGAGGACTGACAAACTGTCAGAAGTCACTACCAATCGAATATCAGTAGCAAAGCTAGAAGAGCTCTGGCAGCTGCAGTTCAAGCAGGATTTTCCTGATGCTGGACAAAATGAAGATGTGGAAATGTCCAAAGATGATCACTAGTTTATCAACATGATGAATCAGTCTGCAACACTTGTAAATGGTCATTATCAGGGAGCACCTGTGGAGGAAGTGGACGCGGGCACACCTTGGCTGCCGCTGCTCCTCGTACTTTTTGCTTTTTGAAGCCTTTTTATTACTTTCTGCTGTTTTTTTTCACCGAGCCTTGTTGGACATTTCTACCTTTCTCGATTGCAGAGTGCGACAGGCGTAAGCCTGTGTACAGCACCTGTACAAGCGGACGCGGACATTTCTACCTTTCTTTGAACTTTTCTACCTTTCTTGAACGCAGAGTGCGACAGACGCAAGCCTGTGTACAGCACCTGTGTGAATCGGACGCGGACATTTCTACCTTTCTGTGATTAAGTTTTGTGTTTTAGTAAGTTAGTTTTAGTTAGTTAGTTTTGCCCCCCGCCTGTGGAACTCTCTTCCTGACTGTCTAAGAGCCCCACAGTCTGTGGTTGACTTTAAGAGCGGCTTGAAGACCTTTCTTTTCAACCGAGCATACTCTACCTCCTCATGATTCTACTTTTGATCTTAGCTGATATTGTTATTGATTTTAATTGTTTTATTTGTTTTATTGTCATTTAATTCTGTTGCTCCTTGTAGCACTTTGAGATTTTCATTAATGAAAAGTGCGTTATAAATTGAATTCATTATTATTATTATTATTACAATGTTTGTCTCCCAGTGAAGAATAAATCATTGTGTATGCCAAACAACAGGGCTGTGGCAGAACAACGTGCACTTAACTTAAGAAAAATATTTGACAAAGATGTGATGTTTTATAGAGATTACAGGGCTTTTATGGATGCTATTCTTGAGAAAGGCTATGCCATGAAGCTTGACAATGCTTAGTGCCAAACTATTGAGGGAAGGACATAGTATTTACCTCATCATGGAGTCAGACCTCCAGTCTAACAAAAGCTGCATGTCTTATTTGACTGTGGAGCAAGCTTTGGAGGAACATCAATAAATCAGCAGCTCTTTCAGGGACCAGATCTAACCAGCTCACTTATTGGAGTTCTCTTGAGGTTTTGACAGATTAAAATGTATAAGATTGAGAATGTATTTAATTTCATCATACACTTAAACTCTCATCCTCCACTTCCTGTGGCAATTATGGCTGATGTAAAGTGTTTTACCAAGTCAGAGTTGACCCTGAAGATACAGACCTACTTAGATTTCTGTGGTGGCCTGATGGGAAATTAGAGCAACAACTTGTGGCACACAAGATGCTGGTACACATTTTTGGTGCAACATTTTCTCCTAGTGTTGCACATTTTTGAAGTACAAAAGTTGTAACAGATTATGAGGATGAATTTGGTCCAGAAGCTGCCAAAACAGTCAAGAAAACTTCTTTGTTCATGATTGTCTTAAATCAACTATTGATGAAGACACAACAGTCATTATTTGTGCTGATTTGAAGAGTATGTTGGCAAAGGGCAGATTTCAATTAACTAAGTGGTCCAGCAACAGTAGGAAGTTGCTCAGCTCAATCCCTGAATGGGAAAAGGCTGAAGATTTTCAAGATCTGGATTTGGATGCAGACATTTTGCCATTGGAGCGGGCTTTGGGAATTCAATGGTGTGCTGAATCAGATCATTTCAGGTTCAAAATTAACATCAAGGACAGACCACTCACAAGAAGAAGACTGCTTTCACTTGTCATATCCATTTATGACCCATTGGGTTTTCTGGCTACAGTGGTACTACTTGCAAAAAAAAATCCTGCAGGATCTATGCCATCAAAAATATGACTGGGATGAAGATCTGACAGAAAATGTTGAAATGTTGTTGAAGGTTGTCAGAAGTGGATCTCAAATTTACAACAACAAAAAAAATTGGAGTTGACAGATGTGTCAAAGCTTAAATGTTTGGGATACCTGTTTTGGCACAGTTGCATCACTTTTCGGATGCGAGTGAAGATGCTTATGGAACAACACTCTGCAAATGGTGAAATCACAACTAATTTGATGATGGCAAAAGCAAAAGTGGCACCTTTAAAGTCTCCGACTATACCAAGAATGGAACTTACTGCAGCCACAGTTGCTGTCAAGATGGACAAGTAGCTAAAAAAGGAGTTGAAACTTGAGCTCCAAGAGTCTTTTTTGGACAGATAGCATGGTTGTGCTTAAATACTTGAACAGTGAAAGCACAAGATTTAAGACTTTTGTTGCTAATAGAGCCTCAGCAATTTTGGAGCATTCTCAAATATCACAGTGGAGATACATCAGTACCACTATGAATCTTGCTGATTGTATTTCTAGAGGACAGACTGTTTAAGTATTTTTGAAGAACAAAGCCTAGCATTCAGGACCAAGTTTTCTGAGCAGTAAGCAAGATGAGTGGCCCAAATCTGGGAATGCTGGATATCAATGACCTTGAAGAAACACGAGCAGTACACTGCAGGAAATAATGTCCTGAGAGTGCACGCAGTGCTTACCTGAGGCTGAGAGGACGCTGGCGTTGTTTTGTTCGCCGCTTCTCCGTCTGGATTATTTTTTCCCACAACTTTAGTCATTGTTGTGGATAAATTGTGGCTTCGGATGATGTTTTTTTTGCTGCTCGGGGGACTCTGCTATTTTATATTCCTGCTACTGTGTGACGCCGTGTCTCCCTCCTCAGCTAGCGTGATGCTAAGCTACTCTGCTGGAGAGCTGTTGAGCCTTGATAACAGCAATGTCCATCTGGATCCTCTGGACGTTGCCGTCATCAAAAGGCTGGGTCTTTTTCGACGTCCTCCGTATGTCCACAGAAGCTCCCGGAGAAAGCATATTTTTAATCGGACTGGGTCCACCACGTAAGCGCCATGCGCCAGAACGCCCAGCTGACCAAATCACCGGTATGGTGATTTGGTCAGCTGGGCGTTCTGGCGCATGGCGCTTACGTCATCCGAGCACTGTGGCTCATGGGATTTGTAGTCCTGACGTGACTACAGCAGTTCCTGCGTCTTCACGAGCGCAGGATGGAAAACGTGGAGTGGATTTTAACCTTCTCAAGCCTATTAAAAAACACATGACTTCACCTTACCTTAAAATAGAACTTTTCAATGTGCAGTCATTGACTAATAAAGCAAGCCTCATCCAGGAGCACATTCTGGATAAGGATTTGGATATTATGTGCCTTACAGAGACTTGGCATCAGCCGAACAGTTTTTCTGCTCTCAATGAGGCATGTCCTGCTGGATATAAATATCTCCAGAGAGCACGGAGTTTAGGCCGTGGCGGTGGTCTAGCCGTCATTTTTAAAGACCATCTGGACCTTTTACCTGTGACTCTGTCTGAGTTGTCCTCCTTTGAGTGTTTGGCTTTCTCCTCCAAAACACCAAACTCAATGAAAGTGCTCCTCATTTATAGGCCCCCTAAATCTCATCCTTCCTTTTTTGCTGAAATGTCAGAGAATTTCCATACTGTTCGTAGGTAATCCCAATGCGGTAAGCTATTAATCATTTGGAAAACAAAGTCTTATAATCCACAGCGGTAATTCCACAGCAGTAATTCCACAACGATTAGTTTTGTTGATTGATCAGCAACAATTGTTTGTTAGCATGTAGAGGGGATCCCTCGATTGACGCAGAGGAGGCGACCCTTGGATGAAGGTTGAAGACCAAGCATTGGAGCTACAGGTCCCACATCGAAGGTTGTTGGCTGGTTGGTTTCTAGTCAGTGCCACTCTGGTTCTATGTGTCATGCAATTATGTGGTTTTTAGGTGGGCTTATGATTGGGATTTTACATTAAGCCGTACCTATATGCACCTGATGTGTAAGCTATCATGATTTAGATCAGCTACAATTACCAATTAAGGGGTGGATCAATGCTGTAAAAAAACATATAGGGATCTATACCTATAAAGTTTTTGGAGGGCTTCTGTAACGAAGGCCTCTTCTTCCAAACTATTCCTCCATTCATTACTTAGTTTAGGTTAAACTAAAATAGAAAAAGAAAATATAGTTTGGTCTAAATGTCTGTTGTTCTTTAGACTAACGACGTAGGTTTATGGTTTTCCCAATAAATGTTGGAGTCTATGGCAAGACTCATTAAAAATGAATAGATAATATAGAATAGAATCGATCGAATCGGTTCAATTTAGAAATTGTGAGACCAGTGTAGTATATGGTACCTTGAGTAGCTTTAAACTACATTGACTCTTCAACGATTGAGATTTAACAAAACAAACTGCATGTTGGCATAGTTAAATCCATATTATGCATTAACTAATGTTAATACAAAACCTTTTTTGGCTGGGAGTGTTCAGAACCAAAACAATATCTCAAATAATGACAACAGTAATGACTAAACAACAAGGAAACTAAGAAAAACAGGTCTCAACTTTATAAACGATGTCAAATTAAATCCCGTAGATTTAAACGGTTGTTAAGGTTAGTTTTTGTTGTGGGTTTTAGACTTAGCGTTTCTAAGTTCAAGTTGGACAATGCGACTTATAGGGTGGAAAATATGGTAGTTTAAACCTGATAAGTTTATTTACTAACTTGTGTTTGGACGACCTTATTATTCCATGAAGTCGGTGAATTTGTGAGATCTTTGTCTTTTCTGGAGTCATTGAACGCCTTGTAAGGTTTGATCTGATTTTGTTATACCCATTTAGCAATTGGATCTTTGCGGCCTTTGCTGATTTTGATTCCGTAGACAATTGAGGACACTTTGTCTTTACCTTGGGCATGACCTAGCATCACCCCCCTGTGGTCATGGGGGACCACGCACACAGATGAGGACATCCGTCCATGGGCACAAGTTAGGATGCCATTGTCTAGATTAAGCTGTTCACGCAGCTGAGAGTAGACTGTACACAGGAACCTTTTAGGCTTCGGCCAACGTATCTTCTTACGTTTACCTCTTTCTGTGTAATTCAGGCGTGTCTCAAACGTCAGCGCAGTCGCAGGTGTATCTGATTTGTCAGTCTGCGATGGGTCACTGTTGTTGTAGTGTGAGTTTGCCCCCCCCCTTGTCTGATGAGGGGTCCTCAAAATCTGTAACAATGATGTCCAAGTGACTGTCAGCGTCTGGTTGACTGTCATTTTCTGGACTCAAATGCTTTTGAACCAAGGTTTCCTCGAAAGCTTGGCCGATTGCAGATTTTTCTGTCCAAGGGGACAGTACAGCGTCTTCGGTGTGGGGTCCTTGGATCTCCACACCTTTTACTACTTGCGGTAGGTAATAGGCATGTAACGGTACAAGTGGGTGTACCGAACCGTTTCGGTACAGCACGTTCGGTTCGGTCCACCTGCGTACCGTTTCGGTTATGTTTTCACTCATTGAACGTTATTAACGGGGGAATATATACACCGCAGAACTAAATTTCCTGGGAGCGTTTCAGCACAAAGCTATTATCGCGTAGCACGCGAAGCACGCGCAATATTTAGCCGTTAGCATGTCGTGTACTGTCTCCTGTTTGGAAACGTAATGGCTTTCTTGACGAGCGTACATTCAAAGCTGTGTGGACGTTGTTTCACAAGACTGGATCTGCAGTAACACGTCTAACGTGAACGCGCTGGAAACTACGTCACTCGAACGTGAACGAAGAAACAGCAGCTGTTGCTGAAACTGCGTTACAACAGCTGCATTAAAACTACTTCATCGGGTGATTCAGATCGGTCCAGAGCAATAACACAAACTGTATGAGTTTTTAAAGATCTGGATCTAAGTCTGAATGTTGTTTATGCGCAGGCTTTAAAGTTACTGAGCGTCGCTATGAGACATTCATCACGTCAACACTTCAGTCAAAAAGTTCAGCTCTTTATGAAAAAACTAAAACTGATGTCAACAAGCCTTGGAGCTGATTTAAGCCCTGCCCTGATGATGAGTGAGATTCAACCGTTCAAGAGGTATTGTTCTTTTATTATGATGATCATTATTATTATTATTTAAAATCATAATCTTATTAACTTGTTTTTTTTTTACCTCTGTGTTTTATTTCCAGTGTTGGACAGAGGTAGCATCTCTTCCACTTCAGGGACAGACATCCACCAGAGATCACCTGCTACAGCTAAGAAGTGTGTGATGACTGAACTGAACTCTGAACTGTTCCAGGACCTGTCCCACTTGGAGGAGCAGGTCCAAGAGGTTGTGAGTACAGTAATGAGGACAAATACAGCCACACTGCTGCTACTGGACAAAAACTTGATTAGTTAGATTGTAAACAGTCTGTTGCTGCTTATTGTTCTGGTTCTGACTGTTATTGTATTTATTAAGATTTTTATTATTGTTAATATACAGTAGTTTATTTATTGTAGAGTGCTGTTTATTTAAAATATCATCCAAATGGGTCACTTTTATTTATTACTACAATACAATACAGTACAAATGTATTTTTGGCATATTTTCAAAATAAACATTTTGTAAGTCTTTATTTTGTCTTTTTTTTTTGTACCGAAAATAAACCGAACCGAGCCCTCCTTGTAGTTGAACCGAACCGAAATGTGATTTTAGCGTACCGTTACACCCCTAGTAGGTAGTGTTCCGTGAGTGCTGATTGCTTCAGCTCGCAGAGGAGGTTCACATGTTGGGCCAGAGTTGGGTCCAACTGTTGCGTCTCATCTGCCTCACCTGTTTTTGAAAGTTCACTTACCGGACTCTTGTCCTCGGATGAGGGGTCCCTTGTGTCCTCTGCGGTTATGCAGTCTGTATCACAACTAGGAGGCACTTTTATTGGCAAGAGTTTTCTCACTGTTGCCCACATTGTCTGTTCACCATAATCTATAATCACGTCGAAGCGGTTTATAAAATCTTGGCCAACCAAAAATGGGAATGAGGCAAGTGTAGACACAAATACCGGGTGGCATAGTGTCATTTCGCCAATCTGCATGTGAACCATAGCTATAGCTGTCAGGGTTGTTCTCGTCTCTGCGAGGCCCTGCAGTTCAATAGCACATTTCTCGAAGGGTATTTGCCTGTCAACACCGTTAGCGGCGGTCCTTAGCTCCTCGAACAGTTTGGCTGACATAGTAGTTTTGTCCGCACAGCCGTCCCGGAGGGCTACACGCGTGAGGACCCCTTCCAGTATGATTGGCAGGTAAGCTTTCTTAGCTACCTCCCTTTTCATAAAGTTACACAGAAACCTTACAGATCTTGGCACACATTTCTGCTTACGTGTACCTTTGTCCATGTAATCTTGTTTACTGTCAGCATCTTGACCTTCAGGATGTTGTTGTGTGTCAGCAATTTGTTTGCCAACATCCATGGCAATGTTGTTATTAGTGTGCGCTGAGTTATTTGTGTGCTCTGAGTTATCAAAGACGATGCCACTCATTGAACCAGGTTGGTCATCCTCAGTAACATTCAAGTTTTCAAACAACCAACTTATGTCCACTATCTCATCAGAGCTTAGAGGTTTGGTGCCTTTTTCCTGGAACTTTTGTGACCTTTTGCTTGTCCCGGACTGTCTCGTCCGAGGTGCAGGGGCAGGGCCTTTGCTTGGTGTAAACCACAGGGGGTCTCTTAAAGAGCGGACACCTACTGTTTGTGGTTTTTTGCTTATCTCTGACTGTTTCGTCCGAGGTGCAGGGACAGGGCCTTTGCTCGGTGTAAACCACAGAGGGTCTCTTAAAGAGCGGACACCTACCGTTTGTGGTTCTTTGCTTATCTCGGACTGTTTCGTCCGAGGTGCAGGGACAGGAGCAGGGCTCCTCCTTTTAAACTATAATGGGTCTCTGTTCCAGCTGACACCAACATTTCGTGGTTTGTTACCGTAGTTTGAAAATCATGTTTTTTCTCACCTATTTTAGGAGAGGGAGTTGATGAACTTGTCCCTTCCAGCTCCAGCGAGTGGGATTTGACCTTTCCAACAGGGTTTCTTTTGAACCAAATCGGGTCATTGCTTTGTCTGTGAGCTTCAAAAACATTTACAGCACACCGTTTTATTTTTGTTTCTCCAATCTCACGTTGTAACTCAGGCTGTTTTGGTAAAGTTCTTCTCTTCTTCAAATGATCTTCTGCCTTAATACTTCAAGCTTTGATGTGGTCAGCTCTAAAGCTTCATCAAAATTTTCATCTTCCATATTTGTTTTGATTTTTGTCAAAATGCTTGTAGTTTATTTTAAATATTTCCTTATTTAAAATAAACTGGAATTGTACACCGAATACTGTAACGTTAAAAATGTCATTTTCAACTAAAAGTGTACATATGTGTACACCAATTCTGTATAAAATGCAGAGATGTTAAGAGCTTAATGTGGGAATGCTACGTTCTCCCATCATTTTTTAAATTTTATTTAATGTGAAAACCAAATAGAAGAAAAAAAATGATGGAGAACAATCATCTCCTTTGTCTCCTTCACATTGATGTGAAGGCTATTCTCTTTGCACCAGCTCTCCAGGTGTTCCACCGCTTACCTGTAGCTAGACTCATCGTTTGTGATGCATCCCACCTCGGCTGTATCAGCTGAGGTGGGTTTGAAATGGAGCAAACTTTACAATATGACAGCCTGGATGGGTATCTGCACAATCACATGTGAGCAGAGTGAACAGGAGAGGGCTCAACACACATCCTCGAGGAGAGCCAGTGCTAAGGGTTATGGTGGAGGAGGAGAAGTTGTGGATACTCATTGACTGTGGTCTGTTTGTTAAGAAGTCTAGGACCC